>JASPKZ010009925.1:0-28226 GCA_030220185.1 Diploptera punctata
GTTTCATATTCTATTTTAACATTTGGCAACTATTTTATAAAACATTTGTTTATGATTATTAAAATTATAAATAACCAAATTGTGCATCGGGTTCTAGAGATGCGGGAAATGCTTCAGCGTAACATCTGCTAGGTGGCTCTCAAATGGAGTCACTAACATTTGAAAATATTTCAGCCATATTAGTGTTGAGTGTACGTAAAATTAGTTTATAGTTATTAAATACTACACATGAAATTGTTATGTTAGGTTAGAAATGTCATTTTTTTTACATTGGGATAAAAAATTTGTAGTAAATGTTTTTTTTTCTTGGTTAGGAATGCAAGTCATTTGAAATTTATTCCCCAAGTTGATAACGCCGACTGGCAGATCCATCTACCGAGGCATATTAACCATTACAACCCACCACTCCCGCATGCACACTGCATTCTGGGAAACTTAGAAGAATTGTGTCCACCAAATACCGACTTTTTCCCAATATTGTTTAGCGTGTATAATATTGTGATTTTGTATTTAAATAATTTCTTGAAAATGGTCTAATAATGTTACAAAATTATTTGAAAAAGTTTAAAAATTAAAAATGTTAGTAAATACGGAGGAAGAGCTACAGTTTCAACAATAACTGAAAAATTAAAAGCAGTAAAAGTGCAGTGAGCCAGAAAAAGTTTTGAGGAGGAGAGGTCACATCATCCGCCAGGTAGTAGTCCTAGAAGAACTGTTACGCTAGAAAGCGGTTTTCGTGCCATCTTTCATAGGTCACCAGTGACCGTTCCCATTGACAGTAATTTCATTATTGCCTTGGGAATCCTGTAATCCAATAGCATTCTGAGACATGTTCCTTCCAGTTTAGCTGTTATCTGGAGATTTAGTCCAGTATTGGTGACACATTAAGTTCTTGAAGGATTTCTACATTTTTCTTTCGATCCCATTTGGTGTACCATCTGTTCGGGCATTATTTCATCTCACAAGCTGTTAGTCTGCTTTAAATCTCTCATCCTATAGTCCACGCTTCACTCCCATACCCCTATTAGTGGGACTGGTCGCGCATTATTTGATAAGACGAGTTCGAGTTGATTTTTGCACTAATGAAGGTTGTAAAAACTCTATTAATGATTCCCATTCATTTGTTGAATTTCACATTTTCTTTCTCTGATACATCCAAATTTTCAACAAAAGAGAGTTTATATCCTAAATAAGTAAATCTCATTAACTCTCTAAGATTCATGAATGCCACATAAGTGTCCCCCAAGAAGCTTTACTCCTACCAATCCACCTAAGCACATACACCCAATCTAATGTTGACATTAAACTTTTTTTTTCCCCTCACAATTCACAGTATTAGATGAATAAAACTTACTTTATGCCATTTGACCTACAAACTAATTGCACATTCTGCAGAAAGTCCAACATGCTTTTTTACTACCAAGTCTTGAAAGAACAGACAAATATATAATCTCGTACTGTTGATTACCTGCATTTTATTTATTTCGAGAACGTTTCGGTTATTCTCTGTAGAATTAGTAGTAGTCGTAGTACTAGGTCTTCCATCCTGATGAGGTTAGAATTACATGCAGTTGAATTTACTGCAGCGCCATCACTGTTCACTTTTCCTTTGCTTTTATACCTAGGCACACGCTTCTTAGTTAATCTATTATTAGAACGAGGCATTTTCATCAGCAATAACAAACTGTATTATCACTAAAATGGATTACAATTTACTTGGAAAGAAATGCAACATGTACAAACAATCCACGATTTTAAACAATGTAAACACGAAATATTAAACAAATTAATTACATAATACACTAGCACAAATCGTTCTCCATGTAGATCAAAACATAGAGAACCGAGGAAACAAATGCAAGCCTAAAGTATAGCCAACAGATAAAATATCTTTCCTTCGCTTATGATTTCCCTTCATGAGCGGAAAATTTGAAACAAAACTGAAGAAGGAACGATGAAAGGTTGACAGCTCAGCTATACGCTATATTGATTTAAAAGGAACATCAGTGTCACTGCAGGCATTTAAATAAAATTTAAAATAATAGATTTTTAATCAAGATATCAAAATAATTCAAACGCCATATTAAACAGTAAAAAATGCACATTAATATCTTCTTAAAACTGGCATTCCAATATACTCCAACTGGACATAGGGACCAAGGAAGACCAAAACATCGGTGGAAAGATCAAGACCATCTTCGCTAGGTTTACCGTACAGGCCACATGGCCTAAAACGAATTTGTTCATGATGATTATAATATCTTCTTATCCACCGCTGTGGTCTCGAGGTAGCGTGCTGTCTTGTCACGCAGGAGCCCGGGTTCGATCTCCGGTCGGGTCAAATTTTCTGGGTGAGGTTTTTATCGGGGTGATAAGCCAATATAAAATTATTATTCTACCAGTTATATTATATGGATGTGAAACATGGACACTTACTTTAAGGGAGGAAAGGTGATTACGAGTATTTGAGAATAAAGTTCTTAGGAAAATTTTTGGACCAAAGAGAGATGAACAGACAGATGAATAGAGAAAACTGCATAACAGTGAATTACATGGTCTTTATAGGAAGCCAAATATAATGAGAACAGTTAAGTCTCGTAGACTGCGATGGGCAGGACATGTGGCACAAATGGGGGAATGAAAGACGTGCATGGAAAATTCTTGTAGGAAAACCGGAGGGAAAATGCCCAGTTGGAAGACCAAGAATGAGGTGGGAGAATAACGTTAACTATGATTAGAGGGAAGTTAATTATACAGGTGATGATTGGAAAACATTGGCTGAGGATAGGGGTATATGGAGAGCTTATTCCGCGCGGCCATGAACCTACGGGTTCGATAGTGCCAGTGAGTTAGTTAGTTAGAGGTTTTTATCAGGGTTTTTCCTCACTTTTAAGACAAATGTCAGGAAAACTGAAAGGCCCAAACGGTCCCTGAAATCATATGGCCATCATCATCCTTATCATCAACATCCTTTACCGGTGTGGAAAGCAACGGGAAGCTACCGCACCTACAGCTCCCTAGTAAAGCTGCAAGCATAGCATGAAAATGCTATGATTGCAGTGAAGGACCTGTTTTCGGGCAGAATTACTATGGATGGAATATCTTCTTGTAAGCCCCTGTTTCCCTCAACAGAGATTTAGATCTCCCCTACAGGGAAGATTTTAACCATACTAATTTGGTTACACTTGTTTTGGCATACATGTCATTGGAGTGGCACGTGGTCAGCGATCCGCGTCATACTGACATCTAGGAAACCAAGGTAGTGCTAGGACGGGAAAATTTGGTAAATTTTGCTTAGAGGCCTTTTCATTCAGGCTTAAGGATATTTTACGAACCTGAAAAACTTCAGACTCGGGAACCACGGCTTAAAGTGCCTCCCAGAGGACTTGCTCCTTGGATTTTTCCATCCTAAAAAAATCTAACGACATTAATACAAAAAAAAATGTTTTTTGATCCCAAAACCCATTCTGTGTCCCCAAGTTCACCTTCAGGACCTCGACTTACCAGTCAACTGCTGGCCTCACATCCACAGTGGTGGATCATCATCCAGCCATGTGGTCCCTCAGTTGCTACTTATTGTACCTACGCAAATTCCTCATGCCCTGGGTGACCACCAGTGCCATTCCATGAGAAAATTTGTTCTTAACAGTACATGTACAACAAAAGAGAAAACAGTAATTTCAAAGATTCCGTAATTCACAAATTTTTTATTTATGCAATACTTTGTTGTGATATTTTAAATTTAACATTTTCCATTACTGGACATTATTATCTTAAAAAAAGAATTAATGCTTGAACCAGGACTTGGACCTCTCGTTCTCTGCACAAGTGTGTTATCCATTACACCATTTAAGCTACTATACAAGCGTTAATATTTCTCTCTTCATATACAATTCTCAAATCCTCCAAAGACAGAGAGATGTCACTATCAATGACTCCTACAGAAGTATTTTTATTGAGAATTTTATACAACCTTTTTAAGTAGTTCACAGAAACATTTGAGGTTATTCCACATAACAATTTGTAAAACTGTTTGTTAATTTCAGAATTTGTTTAATTTTATTTGAACGATACAATGACATCTTACTAATAATTTGTGTTTATTTCCCAAATCACTCCTCGGAGGAAGACATATTGAATGTCCAGGCTCTATCTATCCATCTTACTTACCTTACTTACTGTCACTATCGAACCTATAGGTTCATGACCGAGCGGATATAAGCTCTCCATACATCGCTATCCTGAGTTAATGCTTTCCAATCATTCCCTGTATAATCAATTTCCCTCAAATCATAGTTAATGTTATTCTCCCACCTCATTCTTGGTCTACCAACTGGGCGTTTTCCCTCCATCTTACCTACAAGAAGCTTCCATGCACCTCTTTCATTCCCCATATGTGCCACATGTCCTGCCCATCACAGTCTACGAGACTTACTTACTCACTGGCACTATCGAACCTGTAGGTTCATGGCTGCGTGGACATAAGCTCTCCATACATCCCTATCCTGAGATAATGCTTTCCAATCATTCCCTATATTATCTACTTCCTCAAATCAAAGTTAATGTTATTCTCCCACCTCATTCTTCGTCTACCAACTGGGCGTTTTCCCTGTGGCTTTCCTACAAGAAGCTTCCATGCAAGTCTTTCATTCCCCATACGTGCAAGATGTCCTGCTGTTCATATTATATTTGTCTTCCTATAAAGACCATGTAGTTCATTGTTGTGAAGTCTTCTCCATTCACCTGTCTGTTCATCTCTCTTTGGTCCAAAAACTTTCCTAAGTACCTTATTCTCAAGTACTTGTAATCTCCTTTCCTCCCTTAAAGTAAGAGTCCATGTTTCGCACCCATATAATATAACTGGTAGAATAATAGTTTAATATATTTTCAGTTTAATGTTTTTTGAAAGAAGTTGGGATATCAAGAGTCTCTGCAATGATAATAGCAAGCATTTCCAGAATTGAGCCTATGTATAATTTCTTTGTGCATCTCATTCCTGTTTGTGATTATTGTTCCTTGGTATTTGAATTCAGCCACTTCCTCGAAATTTCCCTCATTTGTCGTTAGTTGTCCATTTCCATTATATAATGTATTTATATGTGTGACCATATATTTAGTTTTATTGATATTTACTTCCGGTTCTAATTTCTTAGTGTTACTCAATAGTGTGTGCGTGTTGTGCTTTAGTATCTCCTCACTATCGGCCAATAATACTACATCATCAGCTAAACTAACAACTTATTAATACCATTGAGTTGTAAGCCTTACTTAACTGTTCTTATTATATCTGGCTTTATATAAAGACCATGTTGTTCATTGTTATGTAGTCTTCTCCTTTCACCTGTCTGTTCATCTCTCTTTGGTCCAAACATTTTCCTAAGTACTTTATTCTCAAATACTCGTAATCTCCTTTCCTCCCTTAAAGTAAGAGTCCATGTTTCACATCCATATAATATAACTGGTAGAATAATAGTTATATATATTTTCAGTTTAACAGATTTGAAATGAGTTGGGACATCAAAAGTCTCTGTAATGCCTGTCTATCCATCTCTTGGCTGAATTCCCTCTTACTCTTCTCCTGTCCATTGGTCTATCTTCTTTAGCTGTTTCTGCAGGTCTATTGTCTTCCATTCTTTCTATATGATCTTTCAATATTTTCATCTGTGTTTAATACATTTGATTTAGTCTTGAATTTGTTTCTAATTTCTGTATTTTGTCTCTTACCAAATAATGTTTTCCTCTGAATAGTTCTTAAGACCCTCCATGGTATCTTTACCTTGTCGTGGTGGAGTGGCTTGTGTGCTTAAATGATCCTGAGAGCTATGCCGGCGGTAGCATTGCTGCCGATAGGGTTACCCATGCCGGACTGGTCGAAGGTGATAAGCCAGACGAAATAAGTACCTTGGTCGAAAGAGTGACGATCTTTCACCGTAAAAATACAACCGTCAAGAAATGCGGACATGGGTTCTACTGGGGTAAAATTTTCCGGAGGTCAAATAGTCCCCCATTCGGTTCTCCGGGCGGGGACTACTTCAGGGAACCCATGCCAAAGGCTCAAACACAGGGACATGTTCCTAGGAACATGGAATGTTAGGACTTTATACAATAGCGGGGCACTAGATATATTAACGCGGGAATTGGATAAATCGCCCTTGGATATAGTCGCTTTACAGGAAGTTAGGTGGCCAGGAGAAGGTAGTCAGGAATCAGGAAGCTTTGCATTATACTATGGGGGTGCAGAAAGACCTGCATTTGGAACGGGTTTTTTAGTCAGAAGGAGGATCCTATCCGCTATCCGAGATATTAAGTTTGTTAGTGATAGGATATCATACATAATTCTAAAGGGTAAACGACATGATTTTATAATTGTAAATGTACATGCCCCCACAGAAGATAAAGATGACAAGATCAAGGACGAGTTCTATGAAGAATTAGAATGCTTATTTGATAGCCTTTCACGATATCATATGAAAATTGTCTTAGGAGATTTTAATGCAAAAGTGGGGCGGGAAGATATATTCAAACCAACAATAGGCAAATTCAGTCTTCATGAAGATAGTAACGACAACGGGGTTAGATTAGTCACATTTGCCACATCAAAGAATCTCATTGTTAAGAGCACAACATTTCAGCATAAGGATATTCATAAATACACCTGGACGTCCCCAGATGGAGAAACTCGGAACCAGATAGATCATGTATTAGTGGATAAACGCTGGCACAGTAGCATCATTGATGTTAGATCAGTTAGAGGGACAGACTGCAATTCAGATCATCATCTGGTCAGGGTGAAAATCAGACAACGGCTATCGCTTATGAGAGGAACAAACGCTAAAGATGATTCTGTAAAATATGAATTAAAAAACTTGAAAAATGATGAAATGCGGCAAGAATACCAAATCAAAATTGCTAATAGATTTGAAATACTGGAATCTTCAGATGACAATGTGGCAAACGAAGAAGAAACTGATATAAATAAAGAATGGGAGGCTATGAGAGATACTATTAAATTGTCAGCATCAGAAAGCATTGGTTGTTTAAAAAAGAGGCAAAACAAGAAATGGTTTGATGAGGAATGTGCCGACATTGTAAAGAAAAGAAAGCTAGCAAAAATGAAATGGTTACACGAGCCAAATGAAGTAAATTTAGAGCAATTGGGTAGTGTTAGACGGGAAACCACCAAGTTACTAAAGAGTAAAAAGAGGGAATATTTGAGAGAGAAGATTAATGATCTTGAAATGAATGCAAAAAATAGGAACATTAGAGAATTATATCAGGGAATTAGTATAGAGAAGAAAGGGTTTCAGGCTAGAACAAACATAATTCGGAATGAAAATGGGGATATGATTGCAGATTCCAAGAGTATATTAAATAGATGGAAAAGTTATTTTAATCAGCTATTAAATGTACATACAGAACAGGACATTGAGGAGGATAAGTTACAGACAGCAGAAATGCTAGTCTCAGAGCCAAGTGCATTAGAGGTTGAAATGGCAATTGAAAAATTGAAGATGTATAAAGCATCAGGTTCAGATGAGATCCCAGCAGAACTGATGAAATCAGGGGAGAAAAAAAAATTGATGGACAAGATACGTTGTTTGCTTAGTATGATTTGGGAAAAAGAAGCTCTTCCAGATGAATGGAAGGAATCAATTATCGTACCAATTTATAAGAAAGGAGATAAAACTGATTGCAACAACTATAGGGGCATCTCATTACTTTCAACTTCGTACAAAATTCTAACAAATATATTAGTAAGCAGACTTACTCCCTATATTGATGACATTCTAGGAGATCATCAATGTGCATTTAGAAGAAACAGGTCTACAACAGATCAGATTTTTAGTATAAGACAGATTTTAGAAAAGAAATGGGAATATAATGGTACTGTACATCAACTATACGTAGACTTCCAAAAAGCATATGATTCAATTAAGAGGGAGAAGTTATATAGTATCCTGCTGGAGTTCGGAATTCCTAAAAAGTTAGTTAGACTTATACGAATGTGTCTAAATGGCTCAACGAGTAGGGTGCGTGTAGGCAAACAGTTTTCAGACACTTTTGAAATCCAGAATGGGTTGAAGCAAGGAGATGCACTATCTCCTCTACTATTTAATTTGTACTAGAGCATGCCATTAAATCTTTAGAGAATGAGGAAGGCTTACAACTGAATGGTATTAATAAGCTGTTAGTTTATGCTGATGATGTAGTACTACTGGCTGATAGCGAGGAGATACTAAAGGCCAACACGCACACACTATTGAGTAACACTAAGAAATTAGGACTGGAAGTAAATATCAGTAAAACTAAATATATGGTCACACGTAGAAATACATTATATAATGGAAATGGACAGCTAATGACAAATGAGGGAAATTTTGAGGAATTGGCTGAATTCAAATACCTAGGAACAATAATCACAAATAGGAATGAGATGCACAAAGAAATTAAACATAGGCTCAATTCTGGAAATGCATGCTATTATGCATTGCAGAGACTTTTGATGTCCCAACTCCTTTCAAAAAACGTTAAGCTGAAAATATATAAAACTATTATTCTACCAGTTATATTATATGGGTGCGAAACATGGACTCTTACTTTAAGGGAGGAAAGGAGATTACGAGTATTTGAGAATAAAGTTCTTAGGAAAATTTTTGGACCAAAGAGAGATGAACAGACAGGTGAATGGAGAAGACTACATAACAATGAACTACACGGTCTTTATAGGAAGCCAGATATAATAAGAACAGTTAAGTCCCGTAGACTGCGATGGGCAGGACATGTTGCGCGTATGGGGAATGAAAGACGTGCATGGAAACTTCTTGTAGGAAAGCCAGAAGGAAAACGCCCAGTTGGTAGACCAAGAATGAGGTGGGAGAACAACATTAACTATGATTTGAGGGAAGTAGATTATACAGGGAATGATTGGAAAGCATTAGCTCAGGATAGGGATATATGGAGAGCTTATGTCCGTGCGGCCATGAACCTACGGGTTCGATAGTGCCAGTGAGTAAGTAAGTAAGTATAGTTCTTAAGATCTTCATTTCACATCTGATTATTATTTGTTTAGTTTTTGTTGTATTATCAGCCCTAGTTTCTGCTCCATATATGATATCTGGTCAAACTATAATTTTGTATATGCAGATTTTGCTTTCTATTGAGGTACGATCGTTGCGCCAAATTAAATATTTCATATATCCTGATAATATATCAGCTTGCTTCTTTACTTCGTTACATCTTTTTCTCAAGAGTAAAATATGGAGTTGGTCCACTTTTGCTCTGATCCCTTCATGTCGGCTTTCTTTACGGATTGACGACATGGAATTAATGAACTTTGTACTTCTGACAACTACAATTGGAGGCATAAAATAGATGTAAAAACAAAATTATTAAAACAAAACACAAATGAACTCATCATATGGGAAAAAACCTATATACAGAAGAATAAGGAAAAAATTATGAATTTTGAAATTCCCGGGGAGAGGAACATAATAAGCAAGTTCTTTGAACACAAAAAAGAAGAAAAAGTGTCGACATCCAGAGCAACAAAAAGATCAGTCTGTACCAAATGAAGATGGAGCAAAGAAGCTTTGAAATGTGTCTTACAAGAAACAACGAGTTATGAGGTAAGATGAAGGCAGACAAGGATGACCTCTAAAATCACTTTCATTTATAATATATATATATATATATATATATATATATATAGAGAGAGAGAGAGAGAGAGAGAGAGAGAGGGAGAGAGAGAGAGAGAGAGAGAGAGTGCGTGGGGAGAACAATGTCATGTACACATACAATTGAATAGAAATATGAAATTAGATAAGTTAATTTTCACACATGATGTAGCATTAGTGGTTCCGTCAGAGGACAAATTACAATATTCAGTAAATAATTTTAACAAAATAACCTTAAAATACTTACTCACTGGCACTATCGAGCCCATAGGCTCATGGCCACATGGACATACATCCCTATCCTGAGCTAATTCTTTCCAATCATACCCTGTATAATCTACTTCCTCAAATCATAGTTAATGTTATTCTCCCACCTCATTCTTGGTCTACCAACTGGGCGTTTTCCTTCTGGCTTTCCTACAAGAAGCTTCCATGCAAGTCTTTCATTCCCCATACGTGCAACATGTCCTGCCCATCGCAGTCTACGAGACTTAACTCTTCTTATTATATCTGGCTTCCTATAAAGACCATGTAGTTCATTGTTATGTAGTCTTCTCCATTCACCTGTCTGTTCATTTCTCTTTGGTCCAAAAATTTTCCTAAGTACTTTATTCTCAAATACTTGTAATCTCCTTTCCTCTGTAGCTATCAGATTATGTTTTCACTTAGAATTATTAAAAAACTGGCTTAGAATAAATGAAATTCTGTAGAAATAAAAAATGTTAACTTCCTTTGTCCCCAGACAAATTATTCACATATTTTTCAGTTCTGCTTCAATTTACAGGACTTACAAGGCAATGTGTGTAACAGAAACTTTAAGACAGGGATTAAAAAACCAAGCTTTCTGTGAAAATCGACTGTCAGCCCGTGGTTAATCATGTGGGTGATGCAGAACCTACTCTAACTGGCTCACTCTATTCAACATCACGTGATAACAACATATTTATTATTAAAAAATGTCCAGGAACAATTGAAAGATGAGAGTCTCAGCTAATGGAGATGACTTGGTCTAGAGAGCTTGGTTCATGAATACCAACCTTAACCACACATTATACTTCTTCCGAGCTAAGTTCCACTTGTAATGTAAACAAAGCAGTTGTATGACTGCATTTTCATTGGTCGAATAACAATTTTATCTTTGAGTGGGTATGAAAATGTAGTTCCTTTTCTAACACTCAAAATAATATAAACAAATATAATAAAATTAATAATAATAATAATAATAATAATAATAATAATAATAATAATATATTATCTAGCACATGTCTATATAAGTTATATCGGAGAATCTTCTTCTTCTTCACTTCCTAGTTTAGGCAAGAGTTGCCTGTTCTGTCTTCACTAATATATCTAAGACCATCTCTTCCGAGGACGTCCGACATCTCTTCTTCCTCTTGGAAAATAATGGAAGATTTTATTTGGTAATCTACTTTCTTCCATTCTTTCTACATGTTCTTTCCACTGTATCTTGTTGTTAAATATCTTTTCTTTTATGGAGTAGATCTGCAGTTCTTCACGGATATTCTCGTTTCTTATCTGTAGCTTTGAGGTGGCAGCCCCACCAATGGTCTACTCTGCATAGCGTTGGTACCGCGATCAGAGGAAAACATATTACTCGTATTCTTCACAATGGAAACTCGGACGGATTATCGGAGAATCTTAAAATATATAATTACAATTCAATACATTAAATAAGTACTGTATTATTCTTAAGCAGAATACGTTGAGATTTTATTATAGAGAAAGATTTGCGTTAAATCGGTATTTGCTCAGGTAGCTCAGATGGTAGAGCACTAGGTCTAGAGAACCAAGGGTCCCGGGTTCAAGTCCCGGTCTGAGCATATAATTTTTCTCTTCAAATATAATTTATCCATCATTCCAGATGTATGAAATAAATAGTAAATACATCGAAAAAAGCCGCACTGGCATTTATAATGTAATGCATAATTCTCAAATATGTCTTCTTAATATAGGAGCTGCCATTTGCAAAGATAGAAGTAAAGGCTTCATAGCATTTGGTGTGCGGGATTTACATTGTATATAGAGAAAGATTTGCATTTAGATCGGTACTTGCTCAGGTAGCTCAGGTGGTAGAGCACTTGGTCTATAGAACCAACGGTCCCGGGTTCAAGTCTTGATCCGAGCGTATAATTTTTCTCTTCAAATAGGATCCAATATGATAGTTTCTATAATTATGTTTAAGCAATTTTTTTAAAATATTGGCATAAATTTTACAGGACACATTCAATATACAGGGCAAGTCAAAATGTTGTGCAGGTTTTCAGAAATTTATTATGTGAAATGTAATGAACATATAATATCGTGAGACATATTGTATGAAAGGTAAACTCTCAAAGTTTAGTTGTCCACTTCTAAAGTTCCGCGTTCACCCGCAAGATGTCAACAGCAGAGCAGTAAAGGAAAATGGCGTTGACTGGGGATCAGAAGTCTTTCTGTGTGCTTGATTACCATGTAAACAACTCTGTGACTAGTGTTCGACATTTCCGTACCAGATACGATAAAGACCCGCCGGATGGGATATCCATTCGTAAGTGGTACACACAATTTAGGGATTCAGGCTGTATCTGTAAACGAAAATCGACTGGCCGTCCGTCGACGAGTGAAGAGACAGTCGAACGCGTTCGCACATGCTTCGTGCGGAGTCCACAGAAATCCACCTACCGGGGAGCGACAGAACTTCAACTACCACAAAAAACTGTATGGCGGATTCTCGGAAACGTTTACAGATGAAACCCTACCACTTGCAACTGGTTCAAGCCTTAAAACCCGCCGATTATGCTTTGCGAGCGTCCTTCTGTGTTGATTTTCTCGCATTAATGGAAGAGAATGAGTTCCATGAGAGGGTAGTTTACAGTGATGAAGCGACTTTCCACCTTTCAGGAAAAGTGAATAGACACAATGTAAGGATTTGGGGAACTGGTAACCCCCATGCAACTCTGGAACATCAACGCGATTCTCCGAAAGTGAATGTCTTTTGTGCCATTTCCCATGCAAAGGTTTATGGGCCCTTTTTCTTTCATGAACGTACTGTGAACGGACATGTTTTCCTTGATATGCTACAACAATGGCTCCTTCCGCAGCTTGAAGCGGATAGTCCAGATTTCATTCTGCAGTTGGATGGTGCCCCTCCACATTACCATGGCAGTGTTCGAGACCATTTGAATACGGCTTTACCACAACGCTGGATAGGCCGTGCATCTCAGGGTGATCAACAACTCATTCATTGGCCACCTCGTTCACCAGATCTAACCCCGTGTGATTTCTTCATGTGGGGTCTTGTAAAGGATCATGTTTACGTACCACCACTTCCAACAACACTGCATGAACTGCGTGCCCGCATCACAGCAGCCATTGCTGATATCGACCGCGGACTGCTACAGAAAGTTTGGCAGGAGATTGAATATCGACTTGACATCTGTCGTGTAACAAAAGGCGCTCACATAGAACATCTGTGAATATTTAAAAAAAAACTTTGAGAGTTTACCTTTCATACAATATGTCTCGCAATATTATATGTTCATTACATTTCACATAATAAATTTCTGAAAACCTGCACAACATTTTGACTTGCCCTGTACTTATTCCTCTATAATTAGAACAATTTTGTCTGTTTCCTTTTTATATAAAGTGATCCCACAACAGGCCCGGAGGACCTTGGGGTAGTAGGAGGTTAAGGCTCCCACTTTTTTAGACAATCGGTACCTGATGTCAGCCCTGCGTGACGGCCGCCTTTACCCCCAGAACGAGCGTCTGGTACTCATTTCCATTAGAGGCTGAGTCGACCCCAGGGTCATAGTGCCGCCAGAGATTTTGGGTCAGTTTAAAAATCCTGACCCCAATGGGACTTGAACCCTCTACCCTCCGGCTTGTAGCTCAGTGCCTTAACCACTACGCTACGACGTGCCCCCTTTTTATATATATATAGGATATATTTTGGCAATTTTCCATTCTTCGGGTATATATCCAAATTTCCAACATATATTTATAAAATCTAGTAGACGAACTTTTAGAGAAAACGATGCATATTTAATTAATTCTATGTTCATATTATCGGTACCCGGTGTTTTTTTTGTTATGGAAATGATCAATAGAAGTTGTTAATTCCTCTATGGTTATTAAATCTACGTGTTCATCTGCTTGTATTATTTATTCTTCATTTTCTTCTGTCCATAATTCTTGACAGTTACTTTTCCATTTTTCTTCTGAAATGTTATTTAATTTAAGTGTATCTCTTGTTTCATAATTTTGTACGCCTTTTCTTGTTTTTCATGTGCACCGTGTTTGATATCACTTATATATTTATCCCACATTGATCTTTTGGTTTTTCTAACTTCTCTACGAACTATTGCACTTTTTCTGTTGTATTCAATTAATGATTCATTTGTTTTCCTATTAAGATAATTTAGATGTTTTTAATCTACATTCCAAATTTTTTTTTTCTTTTGTAATATGATTTCTTTCTCTTTCCTAAAGATTCTTTTGCAGCTTGAGTTATTATTCTTTTAATCTCATCCCATTCTTCATTTATATTTCTACTTACAGGATTTTCTGTAATATACTGGTGTAATCTCTTTTGATATAGTTGTTTAACCCAATCGCCTCAAAAGATGATGTAGACTCGCCGGTAGTTAAATGGCCTTCAACTCAGAAGACGAGGTACACTCGCTTAACTCTGTTAATATATATTTTGTACATCCATTGGCAGAGCAGTATTTTGTTAATATTTATGAATAGTAGAGGAAAGTGTTTTTGCCATCACCCTTAATGTGATCTCAAGTACCGTTATCTGTTGTTTGTTTTGAATGTCTGAAAATTGACAATATAATTTACGGTAACTTAAATCCAGTTTCTGGGGAAATGCGTTGAGCATTTAAACCTGAAGTCAATGGGTTAATGGATTCTTGTTGTAATAGGTGAACTTTAAAAGTTTCATTATTTTCCATCTTATCATAGTGTAATTTCTTCCATCGGGTTGGTATAGCTATTTTATACATCGCTAAAAAATGATCAGAATTAATATCAGGCTCTCTAGTATCATGAACTAAATTTGAAAGTTTTTTATTTACAATTACATAATCAATTATACTTGTACTTCCTCTGGCACTCCATGTATATTTGTCAATATTTAAGTGTGGAAAAAGGAATTCGTTACTTTCAAGCTATTATAGGGGACGAAGTCTATTATAACTTTTCCATTATTATTTATAGTTATTTCATCATGTTTACCTATGGTTTCTGGTATTGGTTTATTTCCTATACGTGCATTCAAATCTCCAGTTAAAATAAGGTAATTTTATTTTATTTATATTAATTATATTATTTTTGGTCTGGACATCTTACCTCAATATTAATGTTGATTTGTTCTTGGACATGTTTCAAAACAATTCTGTTTTATTCTCAGCTTTCCCAGTCAATCAACATTAATATTGAGGTAAGATGTCCAGACCAAAAATAACATAATTAAAATAACCTCAAAAATATAACTTCCTAAAATTAAATATTTATTTTATTTATTTATTACTTTCTGGATTTCTACGTAAAACTCTATTATATCATCTCTATTTTGTCCTTCATCCGGGCTATACATCTGGATAAATACATTTGATAAAAGTAAATAATTGGATGCAGAGATATGGAATGACAAGTTTGATGGAGGTTTTTGTCTGAAACTCCATCCCTACAACAAAACATGACCCTAGATGAATAAGCAGAACAAAAATGTAAGAACAATAACCTACCCTTGCTTTTATTAAGATAGCAGCCAGTTCCTAAGAGCAGTCCTTACTTCGTGAGTGGATTACACAATTTTATTGTAGTAAAGACCGTTGATCCTAAACGTGAAGCAGTGTTTTCTTTTTTTAATTAGCGAAGTTCTGGTAGGTAAGGCCAACATTTTATCCCCCTTATGGTGCAACAGGCCTAGAAGGTCCTTACCCTACCATACGGCTGCTGGCCTCACATCCACATGTGTCAATCACAGAGGTAGACGATCATCTAGCCATGTAGGGGTGACAACAAGTATACTTACATAACATAATGTGATGCAGAGTGCACTTTTTCATCGTGACAGGCGTATAGTTTGCTATCAGAATATAGAAGAAGCTTCTAACTGCGTATTACGAACAGAATTGATAACTGGATCGTTCAAAGTACAAGTAGACCAAGACTAGACACTGTGTTAGGCCCATTTTGTGTATAAACTAATGTTAAAATAATTCTAACTCTATTTCACCATGTTCATAGTTCATTAAATCTTACTATAATTGCAAAGAGAGTTCTGAAACAATCCCTAGAATTAATTGTGGATTAATAACATCTTGTTTCTCCAAATATAACAAACTGGACTTGGTCTACTTGTGCTCTGAAACTATCAAATTTAATATTATTGTTATATTTCACATAAATATACTGGATTTCAAATATCTTCATGCAAAATAAATAGAAATCATCCAAACTTAATGGGAGGTTGAAGCTTCCATCTTTCTAGACAATCGGCTCGAGCCATTCACCGGGATGTTGCCCCTGCATGATGAATACATTTACCCCCAGAACATGCTGCGTCTGATACTTATTTCCAATAGGAGCTAAGTTGACCCCAGAGCCAAGATGCTGCCAGAAGGTTTGGTGCAGCTAAAAATCCGACCCCATCGAGACTCGAACCCATGACATTCTGGTTTGAGTGTGATTCCATAAACAACTACGTTACTTCATGAGCCATGAAAATTGCTTCAAATCATGAACGTGATATTTTATATTGGACCAGGAACATCTCGATTTCTTGAGCCACAAATAAGGTCTGTTTATCTCATTTATGTGCTGGTACGTACATTTATAAATTATAAAGGACCTGCGCATGTAAGAAGTTACATCAATAGAAGTCACAATGGCTTTATAAAGTAGTGTTTAAATTCCCGACAAATGTCTTCTTAATACGCCGTAGCGTAGTGGTTAAGGCACTGAGCTACAAGCCGGAGGGTCGAGGGTTCAAGTCCCGTTGGGGTCAGGATTTTTAAACTGACCCAAACCCTCTGGGGCACAATGGCCCTGGGGTCGACTCAGCCTCTAATGGAAATGAGTACCAGACACTTGTTCTGGGGATAAAGGCGGCCGTCAAGCAGGGCTGACATAAAGTGCCGATTGTCTAGAAAAAGTGGGAGCCTTAACCTCCTACTGACCCAAGGGCCTCCGGACCTGTTATGGGATCCCTTTAATAAAGAAGCTGCCATTTGCAAAGATAGAAACAGAGGTTTCATAGTATTTGGTGCGAGGGAATTACAACATAGGCCTGTATAAGAGAAAAATTTGCATCTAGATCACAACTCACCTCGGTAGCTCAGTTGGTAGAGCACTGACCCAGAAAGCCAAAGGTCCCGGGTTCGAGTATCGGTCTGGGCACAAATTTTTCTCTTGAAATATGAGTAGTAGCTTCATAATATATTTTTTATTATGATTTTCATATTTTGGTATAATTTTCTTCATATAATTCCTTGCTCTAGTCATAAATAAATCAGAAATGCAGAAGTTGCTAATTATTGGTACCAAGGCTAGTGGCTTCCTTTGGAGGGGAAGTTATGAGCTGTAAAATGTGAGGAACTCAAATCTCTGTTTCTCAAGAAATGAAAACCATAGGAAAAAGAACATTGCATAAAAGATGGAGGAAAAGTCTGGGATAGGAACAAAGTGTAAGAACACATGGACAATAAAAACCAATGGAAGAGGCTTACAATCCAGAACACTAAAGTTGTGCCCTTCTTACTTCTGGCAACAAACCACATGGTCAGCTGACAATTGTTGTCATGGTTAAACGTCACACTTATGGAGGATGTTATCGTATTTCCAAGTTTATTCTTGTACTATTCCATAGTAATTCTGCCTCAGGGCAAGTCTTTCACTGCAATCACAGCATTTTCATGCTATGCTTTGCAGCTTTACTATGGAATTATAGGTGTGGTAGCTTCCCATTGCTTTCCACACTGGTGAAGGATGATGATGATAGCTGGATGATTTTCGGAGACCGTTGGGAACTGAGCTTCCTCACATTTGTCTTACAGGTGAGGAAAAACCCTCACCCTTATATGTAAGTAAACATGTTGGTTATTGACTGTAGCAGGAACATGTGTAATCACATTGAACAACATGATGCCAGTAGTCACTTGTTCTCAGAATAGAACAGTCCACACTGTAATGTACAACTGACTTGACAATGCTATTACTGCCAGTATTATGTAAACCACGTGCAGGAGTAATGCCAAAAATCAGGTAGGTGTGACCACGACAGAAATAAGTGCGACTCGACTATGGATAAAAGACAGAGTGGAGTGACCAGATGAAGAGGAATGCATAGGAAGGAGACGGAGATTAAAACAACAGAATTATTGTGGATTTGATGTGAAGAAATAAGAGACCCATGTAAACATGCTAATGAATAGATTTTATTTACATTTAAAAACACTACAACTAGACGTGTGAATTGTCGAGGCAGTCGGATCAGTCCTGGTGAGATACAAGCGTTGCTGTCACGTGGATGGTGCTTTTTCATTGACGCAATGCTCTATGTCAGCGCGGCAGTTGGGACAACTTCTTTCAGTGGCCAACCATCGGTCTACGCAGGTTTTGTGGAATAAATGCATGCATGGAAGTCTTCGTACATCTTCACTGTCTTCAAATTCAGTTATGCAGATTGTGCATTTCTCTGCGTTGTCTTCTGTGTCGTCCGCACTTCTCTGTACCTATAATCACAATGGACACACAATCATGTAAAGTTTATCAAGAGAAAAACAAATGTTAACAATCATCACTTACTTCTTTAAACACTTGAATATTGTTAGCGCAGTTAGTGTGGTATTATATACTGCATGTTTTGTGCAAACAATCTGGGGAAAAACTTTAGTATTTGATGTTAACTTACTCAATGAATTCTTTTAATTACTAAAGAATCTCTGTACACATGTGCGACTGGTTAATGTAATTTCTATCAATATATGTGAAATCGATATAACCAACCTTCACAATAAATTACCAAACATGTGTTTATAAGTTGATCTTTATTTACATAATTCTTCTGTACGTGTGTTTGTCACTCGAATCCTAATAAACGACTGGACCGATTTTGATTAAATATTTTGTGTGTGTTCAAGTGGGTCCCTGGATGGTTTAAATTCAAAATTGGACCTAGTAGATGGCACTGTAATTGGGTTAAAGGAATTTTTTATGTCAGATGTTAGTCATGACATATTCCCACTTCTTGAGCCACAACAGATGGCAGTGAGGAGTATTTTGAAAAATTTATTAATTAGTGAAGTTTATGGAAAAAAAAAGTAACATTTTTTATTGTCCGGCCATGACACAAGAATTGAATGTTCAGCAGGACAATGTCTGCGAGTAATTAATAAAAATGAAGTCTTATCTCAGCTGGTGAGGTCAGGTACAACTTCATAATGTTATTTGCCATAATTAATTTATGAATGTTTATAACAAATGGACGTACACCAACTTCCTAACCCAACAACAGTTTATTTAAGAAACTGTAAACTAATCTTGTGTACACTAACTTGTCCCATCAGAACCCAACAAAATCAAGTTAGTTTCTGAAATATGGTTTGGAATTAATAGCCACACATATGTGCTGCCATCTGGTGGAAGTTACATTAAACATTTGCACAGCACTATGTAGAACTTTATTGAGAGATAAACAGCGCAACTTGTGTACATGGATAAGTATTAAATATTGTTAAACATGTTTTAACAACCGTTGCAAAATGTTTAAAATACAAAATGTTATCACAAATGGTAACAGTATGTAATGCAACAATGACATATGAATGTTGTAAAGAAAATAATAGAAACGTCCTAATCTAGAGTTGAGCCACACCTGGCTACAACTGATGTTTTCAACTGACAACGTACCAGGTTTTGTTAACTTACTCAAACTGAATTTAAATTATATGTTGAGTGTAAAAAGTTGGAAATTTGATTAATTGATTAACTTTTCTTTAACTGACAAACGTTAAACTGAAAATGTATAAAACTGTTATTTTACCAGTTATATTATATGGATGTGAAACATGGACTCTCACTTTAAGGGAGCAAAAAGATTACGAGTATTTGAGAATAAAGTTCTTAGGTAAATTTTTGGGTCAAGAAGAGATGAACAGGAAGGTGAATGGAGAAAACTACTTAATAGTAAGCTACATGGTATTAATAGCAAGCCAGATATAATAAGAACAGTTAAGTCTCGTAGACTGCGAAGGGCAGCACATGTGGCATGTATCGGAGATGAAGGAGGTGCATGGAAGCTTCTTATAGAAAGACCAGAGGGATAACAGCCAGTTGGTAGACCAAGAATGAGGTGGCAGAACAACATTATCCATGATTTGAGGGAATTAGATTATACAGTGGATGATTGGAAAACATTAACTCAGGATAGGAATGTATGGAGAGCTTATGTCCATGCAGTCATGAACCTATGGGTTCAATAGAGTCTGTGAGTTAGTTAGTTAACTGACAAGTACGCCATTGTTGTATGGGAAACTGCAAACTGTGGAATTACCTTCAATATTCATGTAACCAAACCATAAATTTATATTCTTCTTCTACAAAGACTATAATCCTAGTGGCAAAACTATTGAAGATTTATTAAATTCAAACACTTTAGAACTTACCTATAAGAATGATGACTGTCCTACATACATACAAATCCAGATCTCATGTTAGTATCATCTGACCTGTGAAATCATTGAAGATCTAGGATTGGAACATAGAGCAGTTGTCGCATCTATAATACATCAGGACAAATAAAACAACAGTAAACAAAATACTCTTGGAATTTTAGAAAAGCTAACTGGGAAAAATTTACAGAAGAAACTGAACATGAATTAACCCTAAGTCAGTACAAAGTATCTACAGAAAAACTTAATAATACCATCTCAAATATAATTCTTGAAGCAGCAAAATATTGGATCCCAAGAGGAAAAACTAAACACTACAAACCCTTTTGGAACACAGACTTGTCCAAGTTAAAAGAAGAAAGGGACACAGCAAGAAGAAAAGCAGAATTGTCCAACAACCCAATAGATACACAAGAATGGCGATGAAAGGCAGCAGAGTTTAAAAAAGAAATCAATGCAGCAAAGAAAAATGCATTCAGTGACTTTATTGAAAAAGCAGATTACAGAAAAGACTCAACAAAAGTATATAGATATATAAGTAAAATCACAAGTCAGAGAGATACAAAGAAAGAACCACTCAAATTTAATGGGAAACACTTACTTCCAACAACTCTATTGCTGAAGCTTTTAATAAACACTACAGCTCTCAACACAAACTCCCTCCTAAAGCTAAAAAGAAACTAAGGAAAATTAAAAAAGATCTCAAGACTTTTAAGAAGCATCAAGAACAAACAAATGATATATTCAGCAAAGAATTCACCATATGGGAACTAAATTCTGCAATACATGAGTTACAAGACAACAAATCTCCTCGTCCAGATAAAATACATGTTGAATTTTTTAAACATCTCCAAAAAGGGAAGGAATTACATTACTGAAATTATTTAACCTATCATGGACCTCTACCTTACCCACAGAGTGGAAAAAAGCAGTAATTATCCCTATTTTAAAAAAAGACAAGACAGCTGATGATATAAATAATTACAGACTGATCTCTTTAACAAGTGTCATTGCAAAAACAGCAGAACGTATGATTTCAGCGAGACTAAATTGGTTCTTAGAAAGTAAAAACATACTAACAGCAGCACAAACAGGATTCAGACAACATCTATCTACAAAAGAAAATACAATTCAACTTTCTCCATATATTCCTATCCTCAGCCAATGTTTTCCAATCATCCCCTGTAAAATCTACTTCCCTCAAATCATAGTTAATGCTATACTCCCACCTCATTCTTCGTCTACTAACTAGGTGTTTTCCTACAAGAAGCTTCCATGCATGTCTTTCATTCCCCATTCGTGCCATATGTCCTGCCCATCACAGTCTACGAGACTTAACTGTTCTCATTATATCTGGCTTCCTATTAAGATCATGCAGTTCATTGTTATGTAGTCTTCTCCATTCACCTGTATGTTCATCTCTCTTTGGTCCAAAAATTTTCCTAAGAACTCTATTCTCAAATATGCATAATCTCCTTCCCTCCCTTAAAGTAAGAGTCCATGTTTCACATCCATATAATATAAATGGTAGAATAATAGTTTTATATACAGGGTGGACCGCTCGAATGGACCTAATTTCAATTGCTTGTTACTGGCAAACGGTTGAAGATAGAAACTTAAAACAACGTTCATATTACAGAAAAACTCACCAAGTTTTGATATCCAGATCACCACATCTCTATATGAGCCCCAGCAGTCACTGTGACGATATCAAAGCGATGAACAATTTCTTGCCAAGTACGTTGGAGTATGTCTTCTGGAATGTTCTCAATAGCCTCTATGATGCGCTCACGAAGATCACGAAGGTCTTTGACTGGGGTGGGTAAACTTTATCTTTGACATAGCCCCAGAGAAAGAAATCCAGTGGTGTTAAATCGGGAGATCTCGGGGGCCACGCGATTGGTCCTCCCCTACCAATCCAACGGCCAGGGAAAATGTTGTCCAAAGTCGTACGAACTTCATTGGACCAGTGGGGAGGAGCACCATCTTGCTGGAAAACGATGTTAGGCTGCAGTTGTTCAATTTGTGGAAAGAAGAACTGCTCCAGCATGTCAAGATATGTGGTACCACGAACAGTTTTCTCGGCGAAGAAAAACGGTCCAATGACCTTATTATGTGACAAACTGCACCAAACATTCATCTTCGGACTATCACGAACATGCTCTTGAATAGCGTGAGGATTCTCCGATCCCCAGATCCGCACATTATGCCGGTTTACCTTGCCTGACAAATGGAAAGTGGCTTCGTCCGAGAAGAAAATCTTGGTCATGAAGTCAGGATCAGCGCCGAGACGGTCCAGCATCGTATTGGCGAATTCCACTCGTTTCGGCATGTCATTCGGCTCCAGACGTTGCACTAACTGCACTTTATATGCGTGCAGTTTGAGGCGTTTGGTGGACAATCCGTTGTAATGTCGATTTTGGTATTTGAAGTTCCCGCGAAGCTCTTCTTAATGACTTCCGGGGGCTTCGCTCAAATGCGGCTTGAACATTTGCTACCATTTCATCGGATGCTCTGCGACCACCACCATGCTTCTTCAACACAGATCCTGTAGCTAATAATGTATCACGCCACTTCTTTATGCTTCTAGCAGTTGGAGCATCACGGTTAAACACACGCCGGAACTCCCTTTGAACTCTAATGATTGATTTAAACTCCGCATACCACAAAACAGCTTGCGCTTTCATCTGCGGAGTCGCCATTTTCACAAACAATTAAATCTAAGAACGAGAAACGTATCTTTGTGCCATCTACCGACAGGATTCGAAACTTGGTGAGTTTTTCTGTACTATGAACGTTGTTTTAAGTTTCTATCTTCAACCGTTTGCCAGTAACAAGCAATTGAAATTAGGTCCATTCGAGCGGTCCACCCTGTATTTTCAGTTTAACGTTTTTTGAAAATGTAAACTTAAAAATGAAAGTAAAACTATTTGTAAAGAACCCTCATCAGTGATAAAATACATGAAACTACAACAGATGGCGTTAAAAACTATTCAACAAACTTTTGGAAACACAAATAAAACACTGGAAAAGGGACATATGTGTATCTTTCTCTTATTTGCAGCATGACATTAATGGCCTACAAGTTATCTGGTGGCCTCGCATCCACGTGTGGTCTATCTTCAGCTAGTGAAGGGATGATAAAGGGTGTCTCTAAAGTCACTTTCATTTCCATGGAAACTCTACAATTTTTTTTTCTTTGCATACACTGTTAACTAATGCAACATATTTAGCTCGGAAGAACAGGTTGCCACTGTTTGTGCACATGAGAGAGCTAAATTTACCCATAAATTCCTTAAACGAGCCCCAACAAAGCTACATACATTCACCGACTTTTAACAAATTTAAGTGTACCAGCAGTGATGAGGCATGACTATGGGTATCAGCAGAAACAGTGCAGCAGGTTCAAATTGTCAGTGATGGTCCGAACGCATCAACCTGATGCCTAAGTAGGGAGTTGAGTGCCCCTTGCAACACAGTGCAGAAAATTCTAAGTTTCACTCTACAAAAACAACCTTATCACATCTGCTAGATTTATGGAATCATATCACAGAAGCAGCAGGCTTTTTTTTGTTTTAATTTTAAGGTGGACATTTTGTTTCACAGCTCAAAGATGGAGTGTGTGTTTTCACCAGATGGCGTCATGTAGAAAGGCGGTAGAATAAGAGTATAACTTCGCAATAACATTGATTTTTCAATCATTGTCCTCCTGCTTTGAAATGTATAGTGACTTTAGATACGCCCTGTGTATATGTGAATGTCAGAGCTGGAAAAAGTGTACCTTGAGGGTGAAAATCTAAAATAACAGCTGCTACTTTTTATTAAAAACAAATTGAAGTAGAAACTGACCTGTTTGTATTTGTGCAGGAACGTGTACTGCTCAATAGTGTCCTGTGAAGTGTTTGTGTGCATCACTTGACGCAGTGGCGGCCTGGACTCCTCAACGGGTGTATGCCAGCGATGGATTGGCATCAGTTGTTCGGCTGGGAACACCGGCTCCTGAGGTTGTGGACTAAGAGCTCTAACATGTAAATGGTTCCCGTACATCCATTGATGAAGTCGCTGCCTGGACTCCTCTAAGGTTGGATTCCTGTGATGGATTGGCATCAGTTGTTCATCTGGGGCTTGCAGCGAAGGAGCCACCTGCAACAATCAAAATAGAAAACAAGGGTAAAAAAATTGATACTATAAACACTGAATGAAAACATACAACAATTAATTTCTACATAAAACCAATTCATCACTAATACCACAAATTCTTCATTATAACTAACTTTCAAACCCGTACATTAATGGCCAAGTGGACACAAACACTCTATACATCCTTATTCTGAGCTAATGTTTTCCAATCATCCCCTGCATAATCTACTTCCCTCAAATCATGGTTAATGTTATCTCCTACCTCATTCTTGCTCTACCAATTGGGCATTTTCCCTCTTGTTTACCTGAAACAAGTTTCCATGCCCTCTTTCATTCACCACTCGTGCCACATGTTCCTGCCCACCCTCAGTCTACGAGACTTAAAAATAAAGATCATTCAGATCACAGTGGCACCCATTGAAGACTCCACAAATTAAAAAGTCCAACTTAAGATTGGAACTGAGAAATAAATACAGCCTCAATAGGATAATTAAAACCAACAAAAATGACAAAATTGAAGAAGAAAAATGAGGAATTTACCAGTCTAAATGCAGAGATTGTGATCATATTTACACAGGGAAAACTAAAAGAAATTTGAAAACCAGAGTGAAGGAACATCTTAGGAATGTGAAAAATGGGCAATTGCAAAAATCAGCAGTAGCCGCTCATGGTTTGGAAGTTGATTGATTGGTGAGTTCAGATGGAGTTAGAAGCAGTGTTCCTGGACAAAAAAACATCAGTCATGTAACTACTGAAGATGTAACCACTAAGGTTATGAAACTGGTCTAATTACAAGACAGGATATGAGGTGAAGTGAAAGAATTTTGTTTTAAATTATAACAGAGTAGCTAGTTTGATACATACACTTACCATAGGAGGTGGGATCATAGCAGAACGTCCTTCAGGATGACTGTACACAGTTGGTTGATGAGGTGTAGGCACTGGTGGCTGCTGTGAATAGTCCACCGGTCTGGGAGTGGCACGAGTATCCCCTAAGTCGTCTCTCCGTCTCTGGCATGTGTTCGTCTCTTGCATGCATGCTCTCACGCAGCGGATGACCTTTGTGTACTGTTTATTATTGCGGTGATCAGCAGTGGGCTGTGGGGCACTCGGGACTTCTGCTGGCTCACTACCGGTGCACTGGTACTGGGATGATGCAACTCTGAATGGACTGACAAGAGGAGGTACAACTCGGGGTGGGGGACTGCATGGGATGGATGTGACTATCTGCAGGGGACTCTGGTGGTGCATGGATCAGCAGGATGTGCGGCCGCTGTCGTCCAGAATTCCTCGTCTAAAATACTTGAGTTAAGTATAACAACCGTCACAGGGTCTCTGGGCTGTGATTGCTCAAATTGGACACTAACGACTTCAATGTCTGAGTCATCATCTGTCTCATCGCTGTCGCAACTTGACAGAGATGATCTGGGGCGCTCGGGACTTCTGCTGGCTCACTAACCCGCTGTACTGGTACTGGATGATGGAAGTCTGAATGGACTGACAACAGGAGGTACAACTCGGGGTGACGGACTGCATGGGATGAAGTGACTAGCTGCAGGGGACTCTGGGGTGCAGTGGATACAGCAGGATGTTGCGCTGCGTCCAGAATTTCCTCGTCCGATTCTTTGAGTTAAGTCTACAACCGTCACAGGGGGTCTGCGCTGTGAATTGCTCAAATTGGACAGTAAATGTCTGAGTCATCTTCTGTCTCATCACTGTCGCTTCTTAACAAGAGATGATCTGGTGTGCTCGGGACTTCTGCAGGCTCACTACACCGCGGTAACTGGTACTGGGATGATAGACTGACAAGAGAGAGGTACAAACTCGGGGTGGGGGACTGCATGGGATGAAGTGACTAGTTGCAGGGGACTCTGGTGGTGCAGTGGATACAGCAGGATGTTGCGCTGCATTCCAGAATTTCCTCGTCCGATTCTTGAGTTTAAGTGTACAAACCGTCACAGGGTCCTCTGGGCTGTGATTCGCTCAAATTGGACAGAGTAACGACTTCAATGTCTGAGTCATCAATCTGTCTCATCGCTGTCGCAACTTGACAAGAGATGATCTGGGGCACGCGGGACTTCCGCTGGCTCACTACACCCGCTGTACTGGTACTGGGATGATAGACTGACAAGAGAAGGTACAACTCGGGGTGGGGGACTGCATGGGATGAAGTAACTAGCTGCAGGTGACTCTGGTGGTGCAGTGGATACAGCAGGATATTGCGCTGCGTCCAGAATTTCCTCGTCCGATTCTTGAGTTAAGAGTATACAACCGTCACAGGGGTCTCTGGGCTGTGATTGCTCAAATTGGACGTAACGACTTCAATGTCTGAGCCATCATATGTCCTCATCGCTGTCGCAACTTGACAAGAGATGATCTGGGGGGCGCTCGGGACTTCTGCTGGCTCACTACCGCTGTACTGGTACTGGGATGATGGACTGACAAGAGAAAGGTACAACTCGGGGTGGGGGACTGCATGGGATGAAGTGACTAGCTGCAGGGGACTCTGGTGGGTGCAGTGGATACAGCAGAATGTTGTGTCTGCGTCCAGAATTTCTTCGTCCGATTTCTTGAGTTAAGTCTACAACCGTCACAGGGTGTCCTGGGCCTGTGGATTGCTCAAATTGGACAGTAACGACATCAATGTCTGAGTCATCTTCTGTCTCATCGCTGTCGCTTCTTAACAAGAGATGAGCTGGGGCGCTCGGACCATCCTCTATGAGATTGTGGTGGCAGTTGTGTACCCGCTTGGAACCTGAGAAACCAGACAAACACTTAGATAAGTCCCTATTGCACAAACAAGATTTACAAATTAAATTTGAAGAGATAAATTATACTTCTGTACATGAGTGCACTTCCATCTGAGCTATTAGGCTTCCAATTTATTCACACATTTCTCGCTGTACCATCACATATCTCTAAACTATTACTAGGAACACAGGATAAATGCAATGGCAAATACAGACTGAATCAGGAAAAGAACAGAGAAATTATGATTTTGAAGAAGATTTTTGGGCTGTAGGCTGTGGTCGTGAGGCTTGTAGTTCCCCCCGACATTTTGCCAGAGACTGCATTTGGCAAAGTGTCGGGGAAGTACACGCCTCACGACCACGGCCTATAGCCCTAAAATCTTCTTCCAAAATCATAATAGCAACTCCCGCATGAAAGTCTAACGTGAATACAATAGAGAAATAATTTTTTTCATTCGTCTGATGCCACCAGGTTTGTCTCTTTATGACATTTCGGCTTCCTCCCCTGGCATTGGCGAAAATGTAATCCATTTCTCATGTTGGGGCAACCTGAAAGGCAGAGTTATGTTACCCCCAATGATATGATATGGTAATGAAGCACCAGGAGAGTTCTTAACCTAAAATCCAGACTATGGGCAACCCAATAATTTGGCTATATGGAAAATTTCCATTGTTTTGATCGGAAATTGAACCCGGGAACTCATTCAACCGTAGTCAGTAACACAGACTATCATTCTATGAGGCCAGTCAAGAAAAATGTTTAAATGTCTATAATTTAAAAAAACAATTATCTGGAATAAAGATATAACCGCTCACGACGAAAATGGCAATGATAAAACTTATTCAAAACCAATGTTAACATATGCACCTGAGACTTGTGGACCATGTACAAAGAAGGACTTGAGCAGAATTGCAAGCTGCCGAAATGAAATTCTTGTGTGGAATGGTTACATAACCAGGAGATATAGAATAAT
>JASPKZ010009926.1:0-69640 GCA_030220185.1 Diploptera punctata
AGACTTAACTGTTCTCATTATATCTGGCTTCCTATAAAGACCCACGTAATTCCATGTTAACGCAGCTTTCTCCATTCACCTGTCTGTTTCATCTCTCTTTGGTCCAAAAAAATTCCTAAGAACTTTATTCTCAAATACTTGTAATCTCCTTTCCTGCCTTAAAGTAAGAGTCCATGTTTCGCATCATTCGCATATTATTATTATTATTATTATTATTATTATTATTATTATTATTATTATTATTCTATTATTATTATTGTTATTATTATTATTATTATTATTATTATTATTATTATTATTATTATTATTATTATTATATTGCCCACCGCTGTGTTGTCGAGCTAGCGTGCTGCCTTGTCACACAGCGGGTCCGGGTTCGATTCCCGGTCGGGACAGGCTCATGGGTGAGGTTTTTTTCGGGGTTTTTCCTCACCTGTAAGACAAATGTCAGGAAGCGTAGGGCCCAACGGTCCCCGAAAATCATCCGGCCATCATCATCCTTATCATAATCATCATCCTTCACCGGTATGGAAAGCTACAGGAAGCTACCACACCTGTAATTCTCTAGTAAAGCTGCAAAGCATAGCATGAAAATGCTATTATTGCAGTGAAAGACCTGCCCTCGGGCAGAATTACTATGGATGGATGGGTATACTTTATTAAGCTACTCGCGGTCTGTGATCTGGCCGTATATTAAATAACTACAGATAGGCCTAAAACCTCCTGGAGCCGGGGAATATAATTATACATGAAGGAGAGACATCTACAACCAAGAGATTGGATGGACCGACAAAATTGGCTACTGAGAATCGGACGATGTCAAAGACATTAATGAACCGATGATCTATCAACTATCTATAGATTGTTCTTATGTCTTATTCCATTATATTTCATATAATATTGATGATAATTATGATACCGATGATTTTTTAAGCAAGCTCGCCTAATTTCTTGGCAATTGTCATACAATTGAGATGGTCGGATGCAAAGGAGTGTAAGTGACATTTCGCAAAAAAAGGACTTAGATGCATAATTCCCTCCATGGTATCTTTACCTTGTCGTGATGGAGTGGCTTACGTGCTTAAATGATCCCGAGAGCTATGCCGGCGGTAGCACTGCTGCCGATAAGGTTACCGATGCCGGACTGGTCGAAGATGATAAGCCAAGCGAATAAAGTATCTTGGTCGAAAGAGTGACGATCTTTCACCGTAAAAATACTACCATCAAGAAATGCGGACATGGGTTCCACTGGGGTAAAATTTTCCGGAAGTCAGTTGGTCCCCCATTCGGATCTCCGAGCGGGGACTACTTCAGGAACCCATGATGATTTGAGGGAAGTAGATTATACAGAGGATGTTTGGAAAACATCAGCTCAGGATAGGAATGTATGGAGAGCGTATGTCCGCGCGGCCATCAACCTAAGTGTTCCATAGTGTCAGTTAGTTTGTTAGTTAGTTTGTTAGATGTATAATTAGGCCTACATCTTGAATCATACTTTCATTTAGTAGCAAAGGTAAAACAAATAATAGAGAAGCGAAGAGAATTCAACTTAGAGACGCTGTAATAAATACATAGTTCCTTATATGGATTCTTTATTGTTTTATAGATTATTTTAATTATTCGAGCAAAGTCTTGATTGTTGAGATAGAGTATAGTTCAGATCAAAGTCTTGATTGTTGAGATAGAGTATAGTTCAGATCAAAGTCTTGATTGAAGCTAACTGTAAACATCCCTACATTTAGTTCATTTGGAATGTTAGGTTGTACAGTTATAGGGTGACTTCAGGTCATTTTTGAAGTATATAACACTTGAGAAGTGATGGGCTCGTGTCTGTCTGTGTGTGTACTGCTGGAGGGTAAGTCACCGACCATTTTTCTTAATAATGTAGTCCATTTCCTTTAGATTTCAATCACGTACTTGATATAATATTTTTTGAAACTATATATTTTCAAAAGGGATATTTTAATTATGTAGATTTGATTAGAGTTAAACATTCCACAAACTCCCTTTCTCAATCCCCGAGATAGTACTGTATTTTAATATAGGCTTAGAATAGAATTAGGGCTAGAGATATTTAGGATTTCTAATTATTTATACTTTAGTAATAAAATAGTTTAAGATAAGACTCCTTTTGTTTATTTCAATGCCTGTAAACTGTGCATCCTCATACTAACGCTCGGCTAGGAAACCGCTACCAGTTTTTCCAAGTCCCGAAGGTCCTTTAAGCCTAATAACTCCAGTTGGGTCCATAACATTGGTGAGCGGCGGTGGCATATCACATAATAATGTTTTATTATTTTTTTATGATAGGGAAACGGACCCTTGCAAGCTTTCTGGACCGTTTGGAATACAATAAATATTAAAATTTTATGATACGTACAGTTTTAGGTTAAAATCAGCAGTGTAAGATTTATGTAAAACATGGGATATTTATTATTTAATAGAAATTAAATCAATAAAAAGATATTAATTCTGGATTGGGATTTAGATTAATCAGACCTTGGAAGAGAGAGGGAAGTTGTGGAACAAGAGAAAATTGTTTTTTCAACGTAGTTATAATTTTGAGCAACTATTTCTTTTTCTTGTAAATCTGTGCATGGTAGAGTAAGAGAGTATACTATTTATTTTTGTCTAGGAAATATGTCTGTTAGGACTGAATAGGATAAAAATATAAAACCATTATACATTGGCAAAAAACTCATGGCTGAAACGTGGCCTGAAACGGGATATGTCGACGTATGCGAACCGAACTCGTGGCTTGTGGACGGGGATGACACGCCATCATACTAACATGAATATTTTTGCCGATGGTGATTGTAACCAATAATAATAGTAATAAAATAATTTCTCTGCAATAATAATTACAAAATAGCATGAACTAATTACCTTCGTGGAAAATTACTTCCATATAATACTGAAGTACAAGGGGTTTAAATGTCTCGGGTTATTAATTACCTCAGGGCAACTCAAGCGATACCAACATATGAACGAAATGTTGAATTAAATGAGAAAATTTAGTAACGTTATATAGGAATTATTTTTAGATCTTTCCTGCGAACAGATCGTTTCTGCATGCGTTGGAAAATATATTAATATGGAGATTAAATAAATAAACGGACTGTGTCACTCCTATGTTGGCAATACTAAATGTCAAGTCGAAATCATACCGACGTTGTTTAAATTAGTGAAACATGACAGGTCATATATATATATATATATATATATATATATATATATATATATATATATATATATATATTTATGTAGCATATGAAATAATTTACGGGGTAACTACAGGGTATTGTTGAGAAAATATTTAGAGAAAGGAGTCTCGGGTTCGAACCTTGGTGACTAGCTTTACAAGATACCAGTCGTTTTTATTAGATTTCTTGTCCGAGAACGGTAAGCCGGAGTGTTCAAAATTACCTATAATACAAGTATATTTCTAGTAGGAATGTTAAGAGATGTCCGAGGAATATTTAGTTTGAAATATGTCCCCGTATGCGAGGCTATCTAACGGGATTTTGATGACGGTTCGGGAAATTTTCCAACTTGAATGAGGGAGGTACACTTCAAGTAATTCGCTCTACCCTATATATATGTGACCAAATCATCAGATCAAATATCCAAAATCATAAAGAGTATCAAATTTTTTTTTTAAACAGATTGATCCGGCAACACAGTGTAATGTGTTGGCTAGGATGTCGTCACTAGAAGTCTTGGATTCGAACTCAGGAAAAATGTATTCAGTATTTGGTTAATCTCTCCAGAATAAGCGCAGTGTAAAAATTTATTTTAGGTTATTGAACTTGAACTAATAAATTATTTTACTTTTTTTACAAGTCAGGAACATTTAGCATTTGTCGGGAGTAAATTGGAAATTTTCCGCAACTCGTATAACTAATTTATCGAAGGAAAATATGGAAGTAGGGAACTTAGATTCTTTTACAGATTAAATAACAAAATTATTTAAAATAAAATAAAAGTGGCTCACGGAACTCAGTTTCCTTTACAAAAATAAATAATTAACTTAGATAAAATCTTGGTTTCAACGGAGTTTACTTAAAGTTAATAGACCTAAATTATACTTGGATGGGACACCCGTAACGGAAATCAGATTACATCTCGTAACGGTGTATTGAAAATAGATTCTGAAAACCTTTCCACAACTGTTACAAGATATGTTCCGCTGATGGTTCGATCTAGGACACAGATTTGTCGCATGACGTCCTTATAAATTAGAAACAGAAGAATATAACTAATCTAATCGAATCGGTCGATGAACGTTAATAATCATAAGCGGTGAATTTACTAACTAATGGGTTGGATACAGGTAGTCGATGAATTATAATGATTTAAATGATGTTGATTCATAAAATAGTTAGTACTGCTGAGGGAACCTTGATGCTGACCATTCTTATAATTCTCTGTCCGAGTAAACGACCTTGCCCGCAGTAGACTAAGTATTCAATTAAATAATAATAGAACATTATGTTTGGCAAAATAAACATACACTGATAGGGCCGAAGATGTTAAAAAAAAAAAAAAAAAATTACTAGGAATTACAAACATTATATAACTTAACGTGCCTATAAAATTTTATTTTAACACATTAGGAAACATGGATAGACTTTTACATAAGTGTGGCGATAATTACGTCTATATTTAAATCTCACTTCAGGAGGAAACAAAAAAAAAATAATATCCACAAAAATAAATGAATAAATACATGGTATTGTCTATTAATATCCTAACCCCAAGTGATATGATACTACATAACCAGGGATATTTTTGCGATGTTCTGTTGTGAATTATAATTCTTATGTTTTATCTACCTTATAAATTTTGTTTTTGAAATTTTCAACCGACTTTATGCATTACTTAGGACTTTTGAGTAATTAATTGAAAACCCATATGGTAAATGGCGACTTGCAGTTTCCCCAGAGAGATTTTTATGCAGTGAAGAGGTTGGATTAAGTCAAGGGTGTCTAGTTGTTTTAGGATTATCTTTTAATGCGACTACATGTTTAAAACAATATAATTTAGATAGGTGGCAGCATTTTTTGTAAGATTGTGAACTGTTTCCGATAAACTTTATAATATTATTGGATTATTTAATTTCATAGTGAAGTGAGCAATCTAGTCGTAGATCTTTTAGATATTTTATTGTAGCAAGCGAAGTTGATAATTGAAACGTGGTGATAATGCCGCCCACTGTAGGACCCTAGAACACTGGAAATAAGTTCTTGTCATTCAAGTGCAGTTTTTTGAATATTTGAGTAGTGAAGCAGACTTAGTGGTTTAACCTAATCCGTAAACGCTCGATCATCAAAAAAAAAATAAAAAAAAAAAACAAAAACTTCATTACATATATTCCAGATGAAGGAAATATTTGAGGAATGAGAACATGTGGGAAGTTAGAACTCAATCAACGAATGATTTAATAATAATAAATAACCAATAAGCAATGCTATCATTAGAATAATAAATAATAACCTTACTAAAATAAGCTAAAAAATCTGTGAATTTAAATTAACTAATTTAAAAATAAAAACATGGATGGTAAATGAAACTAACTGAGGAAGTGAGTAGATAATCGTGATCGCTACAATAAATTAAACCCAAGATTATGAGAACCACAAGTAAATATGGACCAACTACGAGTAATCTTAACAAACTAAGTTAAATAATATGATAACTAAGTAATTAATAGTAAAGCAGTTGAAAGGTATAACGGAGCATCAGATTGCGAAGACAGGTCATGAGGTAACTGAGGATGACCGAGACTCAGTGAATAATCAACGGGCAATCTGAGCTATAAAAGTAAAACATGATAACTAATCGACCTAATAATGAAAGAAATGATAATAAAAATATTAATAATCATAATAATAATAATAATTCACGGAAAATTAATAATACAAATAATAATAATAATAATTCACAAACAATTAATAAACAAAAATTAATAAACAATAATAATAATAATTCATAGGAAAATTAATAAACAATAATAATAATAATAATAATAATGATACCAGTAATAAAAATAAACAAATTACAATAACAAATGATTAGCATGAGATGTTATATCGATACTTAAAGCAATAATTAATTATATGAGGAACACTCAGATTTAAGGATTGCGGATAAATATTGAAGGACAAGGGCGAAAAAATCGTAACACTGAGATACCAGATAGGACTAGCATTAATCCTGGTACCGTATTTTAATAATAATACCAGTAAGAAATAAAAACTAATTGCAATAACATAATGATAAGCATAATACGTTATATTAAAATAATAACTAGTAATGGGAGAAATAATTAGATTAAAGGATGGCGGATACTATTAAAAGGAAAGAGGCCTAAATGATCGTAATACTGAGATACCCGATAGGACTAGCAGTAATCCTTATATCGTATTTAAATAATAATAATAATAATAATAATAATAATAATAAATATAATAACAATAATATAATTCGCGGTAAATTAATAAACCACAATAATAATAATGATGATGATGAAATAAGAGCGAACTACCAGAAATAAGACTTGAGTTTATGAATAAAATAAAAGATAACGGAAACCACAATCTCAATTTCAGCAATTAGGACTCATTTAAGAGTGAATGGGTTCCGGGATAAGTAGTAGGCCAGTTTGCGAGAAGATAACGTGAAAGCAATCCAGATAGAGGCATGTAGTATGTTAAGCCTATAACGGAAGACGAATGATAGGTTCAATTAACCAACAGTTATGCCAACACGGAGGGTAGAAATTATTTTAACATCGCAAGAAATAAGGAGTGACAACAGTTCAGATTAAGAAGGGAGGATGTGCATTATCTAACTTGGTTTAAAAATGTATTACAAAGAGAACGGAAGAGGGGCATGGGAACTTAGGAAAATTTATAAACTTTTTGAAACGCAGTGAAGAATAGGACAAGCCGTTGAAAGATTTCCCTAGAATTAACGAGTGACAAACATGCAGAAATGATCGAAAACCAATTAATTAATTTATTCCCATAGCAATTTAGAAAATGGAGGTTAGGATACTTCACCGATAGTTGGGTGTCTTAATCGATCTAGTGGAGAGTATTATCATATACATTTTGGGAGTTCAAGGGCTACACTGAATAATATTTCTAATGGAAATTACACAACAATTATTATACTCGGCTGAATCATGACACTTGACTGAGGTGCATACAGGAGGAAACAGAAAGAATCTGCGGCCGAGATTTTTCCCTCTGTATACCCTGATAGCATATCAGTGGACCTAGTGATCAGTTGAGAATAGACACACACACATATACACACATTGGATTTGAAACTTATTTTAATAGTAAATGACCACTAGATCGCCTTAAGGCTCGCCAGGCTTGGGCCCACACTCACTCGGAACCATATTCAGATAAAACGAGCGAATAGACTGTAACCTAGGTCAATCTTGGCTAAGCGATGTTAGGGAAATCGCACGGAAACCCAAAAGAAGTTAGAAGAGTGACAGATTTAGGATAGGAAGCAAGGGAGACATACTACTTCGAGGAGGCCTAGCCTACGCTAGAGCTACTGGGATAGAGATGCGAACAGCGACCCTTAGGAGGAAACAGTGCACAGACGAGAGAGAAAGAGAAAATGGATTAACTTGAACACACTAAATTTCATAATATATAAAAAATTGTTCCTGTTAAAATTACTGTTTGTAAATCATATGTTAGAAAGAGTTAGGTAGCTTTAGGAACAGGAGATAGAGCAAATCTGTAGTATCAATGTAAACAAAATCCAGATCAATTAAAAGCTTGTGCGTAGTCTAAGTACACAACTTCAGCGGCCCCAAAAAGGGCCTTAAAAGACCCTTTCTGGGGATTGAGAAGAGGGGAATATGTAATAAATACATAGTTCCTTATATGGATTCTTTATTGTTTTATAGATTATTTTAATTATTCGAGCAAAGTCTGATTGTTGAGATAGAGTATAGTTCAGATCAAAGTCTTGATTGTTGAGATAGAGTATAGTTCAGATCAAAGTCTTGATTGAAGCTAACTGTAAACATCCCTACATTTAGTGCTTTGGAATGTTAGAAGTACAGTTTTAGGGTGACTTCAGGTCATTTTTGAAATATATAACACTTGAGAAGTGATGGGCTCGGTCTGTCTGTGTGTGTACGGCTGGAGGGTAAGTCACCGACCATTTTTCTTAATAATGTAGTCCAGATCCTTTAGATTTCAATCAAGACTTGATATAATATTTTTGAAACTATATATTTTCAAAAGGGATATTTTAATTATGTAGATTTGGTTAGAGTTAAAAATTCCACAACTCCCTTTTCTCAATCCCCCGAGATAGTACTGTAGTTTAATATAGGCTTAGAATAGAATTAGGGCTAGAGATATTTAGGATTTCTAATTATTTATACTTTAGTAATAAAATAGTTTAAGATAAGACTCCTTTTGTTTATTTCAATGCATGTAAACTGTACATCCTCATACTAACGCTCGGCTAGGAAACCGCTACCAGATTTTCCAAGTCCCGAAGGTCCTTTAAGCCTAATAACTCCAGTTGAATCCATAACAGACGCACATCCTCTTTATAGATTATAAGAAGGCTTTGATAAAGTGTCTGGACCAACATTATGGAACATACACTTGATAGCAGTTATTAAGAAAATGTATGAGAAAACAAAAATAAAAATAAATTAAAGGGAACCAATACATATGACAGGAGGAGTTAGACAAGGTTGTCCACTATCAACCACGCTTTTTAACATTTATTTCGACGACATGATAAGATCATGGAAGCAAATGATGACTGGGGGGAATTAACTTAGGAAATATAGTAATAAAACAGTAGCCTTTGCAGATGACCAGATTTTAATAACAAAAACAGAGGATGAACTACAAAGAATGTTATATAAACTAAATGAAATATCAAAAAAATACAACATGGAAATATCCTCACAAAAATAAAAAAATAATGGCCTTCAAGGGCGCTCATCCAGTTCGGACAAATATAATATTAGAAAATAAACCAATAGAACAAGTGGTAAGATATAACTTCCTAGGTTGCGAAATATCATACACAGCGGAAACAGATATAAATAACAAACTAAATAAGTTTAATTATATAACAGGAACACTAAAATGAACTTTGAAAAATAAAGCCAGGAAAGACTCTACAATGAAATTATACAAGACAATGGCAGTGCCTATTATTACTTATGGATCCGAGACATGGACAGTGACAAAACAACAATCTGCCAGGACACAAGCTGCTGAAATGAGATTCCTCAGACCAATAGCGGGATATCAAAGAACAGACAAAAAACATAACACAGAAATAAGACAACAACTAAAAGTGGAGGAATTAAACACAACAATAGAGAAATACAGAACAAACTGGAAAGAACACTTGGCAAGGACGACTGAGAATAGAATACCAAAAGCAGCATGCAACTATTCACCACGAGGAAGAAGAAGTTTGGGGAGACCAAGGAAAAGATGGAAACAGCAGCAATTTGGAGCCGGAACAGGCTAGTAAATAAGCCTAAACCGTGAAGAAGAAGAAGAAGAAGAAGAAGAAGAAGCAAAGGTATATAAGTAAATGCGTTAGGGGTAGATATATAATAAATTATTGTTATAATTTCCAATTGCCTATGATTTTCTTACATAACTTCAACCTTAAATAGGGTTTCTTAATATTGTAATGTTTTTTCACTTAGATCCGTTCGCTTATAACAGCTTCAATTGAGAAAACCCCCTAAAAACCTCAATTAAGGAAAAATAATCTACTGTGAATCGAACCAGAGTTACTTGCAAAGAAAATTAACCTAGACCCCCACACAGTTGTCATAATAATTTTATATATTTTTTAAAACTTCTCTGCGCTTCCTTTATTGCCTTACAACTGCGACGTGTATATTAGGTTTACCTTACTACATTTATTGCGTCACAATGCTCTGAAAGATTGTCTTGTGAGAGTATAATCACCAATCACAGAGTCCCTTACAAAAGTTAGAAGAAAACAACAGAATGTCTAGATAGAGGGAAGATTGTAATACGCCTTGCACATCCTGTCTACGTGACCATAAGCGCCAGTTTCGCATCATACATCGAGGCTGTGTAGATATTTATCAGTACGCGTGGTTTTTATTACTCGGTCCTTGTTTCAAAGTGTTTTCAAACAAAAAGTGGTGCGCCTTTTTCATGTGATTTTATATAAATGTAGGTTAAAACATTCGGAAAATGTAGTGCAATATTAACTACAACGATTGCCTCTATTTCGAGATTCTTGGATTCGAATCCAGCCATGGTCGGTGAGTTTTCAAGCGAGATCATAATTATGGTTTCCTTACGAAGGATAGTAAATTGTAGATTTTGTGTCATACATTTATAACAGATAAATTATTAACTGAATATATTATTATTCATTAATTAAATTTAATATATTATATCCAAGTCTGAATAAGAGGACTTTGAACAAAATTAATCTTCACTTTCCCTCCAAAATTTGGATTGCGAATCTAATGTTTTGAGTTGTAAAATCATTTCACTTTACCAACACTAGCTTTCAAGAATGTTTTCCCTATGTATGAGGCCTAAAATCAATATTTTAATAATATTTTTTTTTAATTGTAGTAACTATTTAATTTTTGTATGATATTGTTATTCGCTAGTTAAGTGGAAGAGAAGGTCTTATGGCCTTAACTATGCCAGCTTAAATAATGATAATAATAATAATAATAATAATAATAATAATAATAATAATAATAATAATAATAATAATAATAATAATAATAATAATAATAATTTTTATTTATATACAGATTTTTAATGGTTGCACATATTTCTGTGCCTAAAGTTTTTTTTCTTCTCCACTCGTCCCTATCCATCCACTTCATGTCCTCCAGTCCTCTTGTTCTCATTCCAGTTCTTATTTCTTGCATCCACAAGTGTCGAGGTCTTCCTTTCCTTCTTCTTCTAGTGGACACCATTTTAATGTTTTAATAATAATAATAATAATAATAATAATAATAATAATAATAATAATAATAATAATAATGATAATAATAATAATAATGGGGGCACGCCGTAGCGTAGTGGTTAAGGCACTGAGCTACAAGCCGGAGGGTCGAGGGTTTAAGTCCCGTTGGGGTCAAGATTTTTAAACTGACCCAAACCTTCTGGCGGCACTATGGCCCTGGGGTCGACTCAGCCTCTAATGGAAATGAGTACCATACTCTTGTTCTGGGGGTAAAGGAGGCCGTCACGCAGGGCTGACAACCCGGCTGACATAAAGAGCCGATTGTCTAGAAAAAGTGGGAGCCTTAACCTCCTACTACCCCAAGAGCTTCCGGGCCTGTTGTGGGGTCCTTTACTTTTATAATAATAATAATAATAATAATAATAATAATAATAATAATAATGGGGCACGCCGTAGCGTAGTGGTTTAGGCACTGAGCTACAAGCCGGAGGGTCGAGGGTTCAAGTCCCGTTGGGGGTCAGGATTTTTTAAACTGACCCAAACCTTCTGGCGGCACTATGGCCCTGGGGTCGACTCAGCCTCTAACGGAAATATAATAATATTACTTACTTACTTACTTACTCACTGGCACTATCGAACCCGTAGGTTCATGGCCGCGCGGACATAAGCTCTCCATACATCCCTATCCTGAGCTAATGCTTTCCAATCATTCCCTGTATAATCTACTTCCCTCAAATCATAGTTAATGTTGTTCTCCCACCTCATTCTTGGTCTACCAACTGGGCGTTTTCCTTCTGGCTTTCCTACAAGAAGTTTCCATGCACGTCTTTCATTCCCCATACGTGCAACATGTCCTGCCCATCGCAGTCTACGAGACTTAACTGTTCTTATTATATCTGGCTTCCTATAAAGACCATGTAGTTCATTGTTATGTAGTCTTCTCCATTCACCTGTCTGTTCATCTCTCTTTGGTCCAAAAATTTTCCTAAGAACTTTATTCTCAAATACTCGTAATCTCCTTTCCTCCCTTAAAGTAAGAGTCCATGTTTCGCACCCATATAATATAACTGGTAGAATAATAGTTTTATATATTTTCAGCTTAACGTTTTTTGAAAGGAGTTGGGACATCAAAAGTCTCTGCAATGCATAATAGCATGCATTTCCAGAATTGAGCCTATGTTTAATTTCTTTGTGCATCTCATTCCTATTTGTGATTATTGTTCCTAGGTATTTGAATTCAGCCACTTCCTCAAAATTTCCCTCATTTGTCATTAGCTGTCCATTTCCATTATATAATGAATTTCTACGTGTGACCATATATTTAGTTTTACTGATATTTACTTCCAGTCCTAATTTCTTAGTGTTACTCAATAGTGTGTGCGTGTTGGCCTTTAGTATCTCCTCGCTATCGGCCAATAGTACTACATCATCAGCATAAACTAACAGCTTATTAATACCATTCAGTTGTAAGCCTTCCTCATTCTCTAAAGATTTAATGGCATGCTCTAGTACAAAATTAAATAGTAGAGGAGATAGTGCATCTCCTTGCTTCAACCCATTCTGGATTTCAAAAGTGTCTGAAAACTGTTTGCCTACACGCACCCTACTCTTTGAGCCATTTAGACACATTCGTATAAGTCTAACTAACTTTTTAGGAATTCCGAACTCCAGCAGGATACTATATAACTTCTCCCTCTTAATTGAATCATATGCTTTTTTGAAGTCTACGTATAGTTGATGTACAGTACCATTATATTCCCATTTCTTTTCTAAAATCTGTCTTATACTAAAAATCTGATCTGTTGTAGACCTGTTTCTTCTAAATGCACATTGATGATCTCCTAGAATGTCATCAATATAGGGAGTAAGTCTGCTTACTAATATATTTGTTAGAATTTTGTACGAAGTTGAAAGTAATGAGATGCCCCTGTAGTTGTTGCAATCAGTTTTATCTCCTTTCTTATAAATTGGTACGATAATTGATTCCTTCCATTCATCTGGAAGAGCTTCTTTTTCCCAAATCATACTAAGCAACCAGCGTATCTTGTCCATCAATTTTTCTCCCCCTGATTTTATCAGTTCTGCTGGGATCTCATCTGAACCTGATGCTTTATACATCTTCAATTTTTCAATTGCCATTTCAACCTCTAATGCACTTGGCTCTGCGACTAGCATTTCTGCTGTCTGTAACTTATCCTCCTCAATGTCCTGTTCTGTATGTACATTTAATAGCTGATTAAAGTAACTTTTCCATCTATTTAATATACTCTTGGAATCTGCAATCATATCCCCATTTTCATTCCGAATTATGTTTGTTCTAGCCTGAAACCCTTTCTTCTCTATACTAATTCCCTGATATAATTCTCTAATGTTCCTATTTTTTGCATTCATTTCAAGATCATTAATCTTCTCTCTCAAATATTCCCTCTTTTTACTCTTTAGTAACTTGGTGGTTTCACGTCTAACACTACCCAATTGCTCTAAATTTACCTCATTTGGCTCGTGTAACCATTTCATTTTTGCTAGCTTTCTTTTCTTTACAATGTCGGCACATTCCTCATCAAACCATTTCTTGTTTTGCCTCTTTTTTAAACAACCAATGCTTTCTGATGCTGACAATTTAATAGTATCTCTTATAGCCTCCCATTCTTTATTTATATCAGTTTCTTCTTCGTTTGCCACATTGTCATCTGAAGATTCCAGTACTTCAAATCTATTAGCTATTTTGATTTGGTATTCTTGCCGCATTTCATCATTTTTCAAGTTTTTAATTCATATTTTACAGAATCATCTTTAGCGTTTGTTCCTCTCATAAGCGATAGCCGTTGTCTGATTTTCACCCTGACCAGATGATGATCTGAATTGCAGTCTGTCCCTCTAACTGATCTAACATCAATGATGCTACTGTGCCAGCGTTTATCCACTAATACATGATCTATCTGGTTCCGAGTTTCTCCATCTGGGGACGTCCAGGTGTATTTATGAATATCCTTATGCTGAAATGTTGTGCTCTTAACAATCAGATTCTTTGATGTGGCAAATGTGACTAATCTAACCCCGTTGTCGTTACTATCTTCATGAAGACTGAATTTGCCTATTGTTGGTTTGAATATATCTTCCCGCCCCACTTTTGCATTAAAATCTCCTAAGACAATTTTCATATGATATCGTGAAAGGCTATCAAATAAGCATTCTAATTCTTCATAGAACTCATCCTTGATCTTGTCATCTTTATCTTCTGTGGGGGCATGTACATTTACAATTATAAAATCATGTCGTTTACCCTTTAGAATTATGTATGATATTCCTATCACTAACAAACTTAATATCTCGGATAGCGGATAGGATCCTCCTTCTGACTAAAAAACCCGTTCCAAATGCAGGTCTTTCTGCACCCCCATAGTATAATGCAAAGCTTCCTGATTCCTGACTACCTTCTCCTGGCCACCTAACTTCCTGTAAAGCGACTATATCCAAGGGCGATGTATCCAATTCCCGTGTTAATATCTCTAGTGCCCCGCTATTGTATAAAGTCCTAACATTCCATGTTCCTAGGAACATGTCCCTATGTTTGAGCCTTTGGCATGGGTACCCTGAAGTAGTCCCCGCCCGGAGAACCGAATGGGGGACTATTTGACCTCCTGAAAATTTTATCCCAGATGAACCCATGTCCGCATTTCTTGACGGTTGTATTTTTACGGTGAAAGATCGTCACTCTTTCGCCCAAGGTACTTATTTCGTCTGGCTTATCACCTTCGACCAGTCCGGCATGGGTAACCCTATCGGCAGCAATGCTACCGCCGGCATAGCTCTCAGGATCATTTAAGCACACAAGCCACTCCACCACGACAAGGTAAAGATACCATGGAGGGATAATAATAATAATAATAATAATAATAATAATAATAATAATAATAATAATAATAAAATATAATGTCAGAAAATATGTAGAAAGCTCCACTAAATGTATGTATATATGTATATCATACGTACGTCCCGATTGGGACACGGATGCGCCCTAGCGGAGTTTCTTAATCAAACTAACTTACTTCCGCTTTTTTTTTATTTTCGTTTTACTTTTTCCTTTTTTGTTTTACCTTTGTTAACTTTTTATTTTATTCACACATACAAACACAAGACAGGACAAGACACACCCAGACCCAAGGTGGAGATTTAAAATCCCCTACCCCGCCGGGAATCGAACTCGGGTCGCTGGAGTGGAAGGTAGGTACTCTACCGCCTACGCCACGGCGACGGACCTTATATGGAATTACATATCCTAAATGTTAATATTGTAATATTTCGTTTATTTTCTCTCTCTCTCTCTCTCTCTCTCTCTCTCTCTCTCTCTCTCTCTTCGTTTACACAGTTTTTCCTTTTCCTTTTACCTTTTTGTTAACTTTATTTAACTCTCACATATAGACACAAGGATAGGACACACACCCAGACCCAAGGTGGATATTTAAAATCCCCTACCCCGCCGGGAGTCGAACCCTGGTCGCCGGAGTGGAAGGTAGGGACTCTACCGACCACGCCACGGCGATGGACCATTATTCAACTACAGGTGTCAACAAGTGGTATCTGGCGAGTAAATAACCCCAATTAAATATCTAGTAGGCAAATAAGGTATTACTTGACAGATTAAGGTCGGTTAACTTTTGCACAGAGGCCTGTTTTATTCAGGCTTGTGGTTCTTTTACTACCATTATGTTGAAATTACCCAATTTAATGTATGTAAGCATGCATGTATGTATGTATGTGCCCCGCGTGGGTCACAAATGTTCTCTAGAGGTAGTTTCTTAACCATTTAGTTACGATTATTTACCTACAGATGTCAACAAGTTACATGTGGTCAGCACATCGCTTCAATGAGACATCGAGGAAGCAAATAAGGTATTACTTCGATAGTTGAAAGTCGCTTAAATGTTCACAGAGGCCTTTTTATTCAGGTTTGAGGTCCTTTTACAACCCTAAAGCCTTCAGACTCGGGACAAACAGCTTAAATTCCCTCCCAGAGGATTTTTCTTCTGGATTTCACCATCCTAAAAGTCCAGTGACCCCGACCGGGTTTGAACCCGTGACCTTGGACTAAAAATCCAATGACCCCGGCCGGGTTTGAAGTCAGTCGCCGTGGCGTAGTCGATAGAGTCCCTACCTTCCACTCCGGCGACCCGGGTTCGATTCCCGGCGGGGTACGGAATTTTAAATCTCCACCTTGGGTATGGGTGTGTCTCCTGTCTTGTGTTCGTATGAGTGAATATGATAAAAAAGGTTAACAAAGGTAAAACAGAAAGGAATAACAGTGTAAACGAAATAAAACGACAAAAAAAAAAAGAAATTAAAGTATGTCCGTCGCCGTGGCGTAGTCGGTAAAGTCCCTACCTTACACTCCGGCTACCCGGGTTCGATTCCCGGCGGGGTAGGGATTTTAATTCTCCACCTTGGGTCTGGGTATGTGTGTCCTGTCCTTGTGTCTATGTGTGAATTAAAAAAAGTTAATAACAGGTAAAACAAACAAAGATAATGGTAAAGCAATAAGGAAAACCAGTATAAACAAGAAAAAAATCCGTGTCCTCGGGAATAGAGGCAAGGAATTAGCCACTAGACCACCGCAGCCAACATCCCATTAAATAATGTAGCGACATTATCAAGGATAGACCCGGTAGTAAACCATACAATTAAAAAAAGGATGCCTGAACTTCATTTGTTTAATAGCAAAGTTAGTGAATTTATATCGTGTGTGTTTTTTATATTCGTGTCTAAGTGAAACAATGAAATAATAAAATGTGGACATAAACACGCAATTTACGGGCCGCATGGAAACTGTCTTCAATTGAAGAGAGGGTAAGTACATAATTATTATTTTGACTCAACTGCACTTCTACTAGCGCTTGATTTTTCAGTTATATTGTTGTAAAATATAGCTCTTCTTGTGTATTTACTAACATTATTTAATATTTTAAACTTTTTCAAACAATTTCGAAGTATTTTTTTAAATATGCAAATCACAATATTATGACACTGTTAGACAATATTGTGATGCTAACTGCTATTTTCTCCACAGAGTATATTACCTAGTCTGTGATTTTTCTATCGCTGTTTTGGGTTATCGCTGGTTCGATCAGCGTTAGGGAGTGATAAGTAAGTCTACATCCATTTTTAATAAACGTTTGGTAATTTTAATATTATTAATATATTTTTTAACATAGATTTGGGGATTTATTGCAAATATTGGTCATTTAAATTTGATAGCGACGGATAGTAATCGAGGATGACAATCGATATGTGGTTCGATTGTGGGTTATCGCTGGCTCTGATCCATGCGCACTGTTCTTCTATAGGACTTTTAAAATATTTCACGCTATTTTAAGTGCAGTATTTCCATTATTTTAACTCTGACTAGAGCTTACGAATTTCAGTGTCTATATTACCATATATTATGTTTCGATAATTTTGCATAAATTGCCCCGATATATAGAATTTCATATCTGGAAAATTTGGTCGTTGTTAAGCAACAATCAGCTAAGCGTCATATTAAAATAAATATGGATCTTGATGTCATCTGTTGCACTGGCTCATCAAGTAAGTGTACGCACAATTTTAGCGCCAAGTCTTTAGATATAGCCTTATTATTGAAGAAAAATGTAAATGCCATTAGTCCTATCAGAGATTTTATCTTTTGCAACAAACGGCTATGAAACCAGATCTTCATAAATGCTAATCTAAATATTGCATCATGCAGCTAAGCACCAAATGTTCCCTCTGTTATATTGTTGATGCATAACTGTCAAACAAGGAAAATAACTTGCAATATCCAGTATTCTTAGTTTGGCGCCACAATAAATAGTGATGATTGACTTAAACTTTAAACGTATTACATGATGCCGCATAGCCAGTTGATGCATAACGTCGTCCAATTTTAAATGCGTAGCAATGATACTGGCACCAAAAATACAAAAATGTAAAAACTGTACACACAGTAAGACACAAGTAATAAAAAAATATAACATTTATCTGTAGACAAATTAGGAAGTTGACATCAGAACAAAACAGTTTGAATCTAATCAGACCATATGACTGATTTCAAACCTTTTGGTTCTTGTTTTGATTCATTTTATAGCAAATTCAATTCTGACCACTCTGCTCTTTATACTGACGAATAGCCCTTTTCGTGACTTTCGACCATAAAAACCAAGTTTCGACATTTATTTACCTGAATCTTCTTTTGCCATTGTACGGTTTTTACGTGTTTTAAATCTTTGGTTTAATTTTACATAACAAATTAAGGACTTGCCTTGCTTTGCACCCCCCAACCCTTTGCTCTTCTTGATAATTTTTTGATTGTGCAACGATATTCGAATTTATAAACCATAGTTATTAACATGCTTACTTTAAATCACGTAAAGACTATAATCTCCCTAAACTACATTTACAATAATGTTCTTCAAATAATCACTAAGTTCTTTCCTCTGCTTCATTTTCTACTCCCCTGAAAAAAGTAGTAAACAAGACATGCACACCGGTACCAAGGTAAGTCGCTCGTACATGAACAGTATAGACAATGCAGACTGTGCATTAGTTACTGTCACAACCTTCAAGTTTACAATCAATTATATATATATATATATATATATATAATACGAAGAAGAGATGAAAGCCGAATAACAGCAAATGAGATGCGATTTATGCACAACGTGGGACCATAAAAGAAATGAAATTATGGAACAGTTGGATGTAGAACCTATTCTTCACCATATACAAAACTACCAGAACAACTGGAAAGCCCATCTTCAACGAATGCCATCTCATAGAATACCAAAAGCCATACTTCGCTACTGCCCCCAAGGCAAAACATCGCTGGGACGTCCAAAAAAGCGCTGGATGGAAAATTCCTGTTTGAGACCGTAACAGGCCACACGGTCTAATACTTGCATGGATGATATATATATATATATATATATATAATTCGTCCACCGCTGTGGTCTCGAGGTAGCGTGCTGCCTTGTCACGCAGCGGGCCCGGGTTCGATACCCGGTCGAGGCAGTTTTTCTGGGTGAGGTTTTTATCGTGGTTTTTCCTCACCTATAAGACAAATTTCAGGAAAGCTTTAAGACCCAAACGGTCCCCGAAATCGTATGGCCATCATCATCATCCTTATCATTATCATCATCATCATCATCATCATCATCCTTCACCGGTGTGGAAAGCAACGGGAAGCTACCACACCTACAATTCCCTAGTAAAGCTGCAAGCATAGCATGAAAATGCTATGAGTGCAGTGAAGGACCTTCCTTCGGGCAGAATTACAATATGAATTGAGAATACTGTATATATATATATATATATATATATATATATATATAAGATAAATGTATGTTTGTGTTGGAATGCTTGAGTAGCTCACTTGGTTAGAGCGCTAAACGTACAGAGTTTAGAGACTCGGGTTCAAATCCCGACTCAAGCATTCATTTTTCGTTTTATATCATTCATAGCATTCTCATGCTATGCTTGCAGCTGGAATTGTAGGTGTGGTAGCTTCCCGTTGCTTTCCACACCGCTGAAGGATGACGATGATGATAATGATAACGATGATAATGACGGTCATATGATTCGGGGACCGTTTGGGCCTTAAAGTTTTCCTGACATTTGTCTTACAGGTGAGGAAAAACCCTGATAAAAACCTCACCCAGAAAAACTGTCCCGACCGGGGATCGAACCCGGGCAAGCTGCGTGACAAGGTGGCACGCTACCTCGAGACCACAGCGGTGAACTTCATATCATATATATATATATATATATATATATATGTGTGTGTGTGTGTGTGTATGTATGTGTGTGTACATGTGTGTTTTTAATCATATTCATTTTGTCTCTTTCCATATTGCTCTAAGACAAACATTAAAATGTGAGATTAAATCATGGCAGTTTTGAAAAAAATGCTAGATGGTAAATAATTTAGTGTGACATTAATGGACTTAAATAATGAATGAAGATTAAATTACAACCAAGCTTGAGGAAGGTGAGTCTTCATTGCGTGCTGAATGAAAAATGTTGATATTTCTAATAGAATTTAGTGAGGCTCAGTTATCTTGATTTATAGACACTAAGTAGACTTCACTTTTCTTATTTTCATAATTTAGGCCTATTCTTATTAAGGAGATATACATGAGTACCCTATCTACATTCCTCAGAGCCTTTAATATTTCTTTAGAAACATGGATTGTTACTTTAAGGGAGAAAAGGAGATTACGAGCCCTCCATGGTATCTTTACCTTGTCGTGGCGGAGTGGCTTGCGTGCTTAAATGATCCTGAGAGCTATGCCGGCGGTAGCATTGTTGCCGATAGGGTTACCCATGCCGGACTGGTCGACGGTGATAAGCCAGACGAAAAAAGTACCTTGGTCGAAAGAGTGACGATCTTTCACCGTAAAAATACAACCGTCAAGAAATGCGGACATGGGTTCAACTGGGGTAAAATTTTCCGGAGGTCAAATAGTCCCCCATTCGGTTCTCCGGGCGGGGACTACTTCAGGGAACCCATGCCAAAGGCTCAAACATAGGGACATGTTCCTAGGAACATGGAATGTTAGGACTTTATACAATAGCGGGGCACTAGAGATATTAACGCGGGATTTAGATAAATCGCTCTTGGATATAGTCGCTTTACAGGAAGTTAGGTGTTGGGGCATCTCATTACTTTCAACTTCGTACAAAATTCTAACAAATATATTAGTAAGCAGACTTACTCCCTATATTGATGGCATTCTAAGAGATCATCAATGTGCATTTAGAAGAACAGGTCTACAACAGATCAGATTTTTTAGTATAAGACAGATTTAGAAAAGAAATGGGAATATAATGGTACTGTACACAACTATATGTAGACTTCAAAAAAGCATATGATTCAATTAAGAGGGAGAAGTTATATAGTATCCTGCTGGAGTTCGGAATTCCTAAAAAGTTAATTAGACTTATACGAATGTGTCTAAATGGCTCAAAGAGTAGGGTGCGTGTAGGCAAACAGTTTTCAGACACTTTGAAATCCAGAATGCGTTGAAGCAAGGAGATGAACTATCTCCTCTACTATTTAATTTTGTACTAGAGTATGCCATTAATCTTTAGAGAATGAGGAAGGCTTACAACTGAATGGTATTAATAAGCTGTTAGTTTATGCTGATGATATAGTACTATTAGCCGACAGCGAGGAGATACTAAAGGCCAACACGCACACACTATTGAGTAACACTAAGAAATTAGGACTGGAAGTAAATATCAGTAAAACTAAATATGTGGTCACACGTAGAAATTCAGTATATAGTGGAAATGGACAGCTAATGACAAATGAGGGAAATTTTGAGGAAGTGGCTGAATTCAAATACCTAGGAACAATAATCACAAATAGGAATGAGACGCACAAAAAATTAAACATAGGCTCAATTCTGGAAATGCATGCTATTATGCATTGCAGACACTTTTGATGTCCCAACTCCTTACAAAAACGTTTAAGCTGAAAATGAAAAATGTATAAAACTATATTCTACCAGTTATATTATATGGGTGCGAAACATGGACTCTTACTTTAAGGGAGGAAAGGAGATTACGGGTATTTGAGAATAAGTTCTTAGGAAATTTTTTTGGACCAAAGAGAGATGAACAGACAGGTGAATGGAGAAGACTACATGACAATGAACTACATGGTTTTTATAGGAAGCCAGATATAATAAGAACAGTTAAGTCTCATAGACTGCGATGGGCAGGACATGTTGCACGTATGGGGAATGAAAGACGTGCATGGAAGCTTATTGTTAGAATGCCAGAGGAAAACGCCCAGTTGGCAGACCAAGAATGAGGTGGGAGAACAACATTAACTATGATTTGAGGGAAGTAGATTATACAGGGAATGATTGGAAAGCATTAGCTCAGGATAGAGATGTATGGAGAGCTTATGTCCGCGCGGCCATGAACCTACGGGTTCGATAGTGCCAGTGAAGTAAGTAAGTAAGTAAGTAAGGTCCTCATCTAGAGGATATGTGGATGGCGACCACAAGGTGCCCAAGCTGAGCAAAACATTTCTTCCACTTACTTGTGTTTTGCACTCTTTTAACTTTACTATCTAACCTCTCTTCGTTAACTCTTGTTTTTTCGACCCCGACGCTATTAGAGCATCCGAAGGCTAGAGAGTCTTTCCTTTCTTCCATTTCTTGTTGTCTTTATTTTTTTTCTTTTCCAGAAAAACCTGACCAGAGGCTATAAGATGGCAGCCCCATCACTGGTCTTGCCTTCCTTTGGCCAGCAACCAATCGAAGGGACTATTATTATTCTTTCAAGTCTTAACAAAGGTAAAACAATAAGGAACAACAGTGTAAATGAAAGAAAAGGCAGAGAAGGAAATTAAAAAAAAGCCGCGGGTCCCGAGTCTGAAGATTTTCAGGCTCGTAAAAGATCCTTAAGCCTGAATGAAAAGGCCTCTAAGCAAAATTTACCGAATTTTCCCGTCCTAATACTACCTTGGTTTCCTAGATGTCAGTATGAGGCGGAACGCTGACCACGCACCACTCAATGACATCTATACGAAAACAATGTAAACTAAATTAGTATGGTTGAAATTTCCCTGTAGGGGGAGAGCGCCTAAATCTCTGTTAAGGGAAACATGGGCTTACAAGACAAGAAGAAGATTTAATTTTATCACCTGAACCCCTTAATTTAGAAGGCGAATATAGAAGTTGATGGCACGTGTGGGGAATTAATAATTCACACAAATTATTACCAAGTGTTCACGCAAACCTCAGCGGGTGACATACTTACAGTACTTGTTCAACAGGCGACACTTGTACCTCATGTACAAGCAAAGTAGAAGGAAACTGTAAATCGATATTATAATTAAAACTAAGGAAATTGCTCACCAAATCCAATTTATGGTCCAATTTATGGTCTAGATTACAGAATACTTATTTTCTCACTTCATTCTTGGTCTACCAACTGGGAGTTTTTCCTCTCGTTTTCTTTCTTTCATTCCTCATTCGTGCCATATGTCCTGCCCATCGTAGTCTACGGGACCTAACTGATCTTATTATATCTGGCTTCTATAAAAATCATGTATCAAACTTTATTTCTTCTTATCTATTCCCCTGTCTGTTCATCTCTCTTTGGTCCAAAAAAAATTGCATAAGCAATGTTACGAGTGATTTTCAAATCATCGATAAATTCACGAGTTTACTCACAGTCTCTAAACATGATGTAATTTTACAGTAACGTCAGTTACCGATATTTTCTTTGAATATTTAACTCATGCCCCAAATTGGAGTCAATTTCCAATCATGTTTCAATGCATTCTGTTATACAACCAATGACAGTCGTGTTTTACCTCGCGTTTATCTAATTCTCATAACCACCTCCTGCTTTTGTGCTAAAGAAATCTCCCCCTTTTTAATATTCCGAACAGGTCAGAGCAATATTTTGCAGTAACTGACTCTCCAACACATACTTTGAATATAGCAAACAATGAACAGATTTCTTCGAACTACACATTTGATAATTGTGTGTTCAATAATTGTGTTTTTAAATAATGCTTCTACTGAGTTGTTTCCGAAAAAAAAATTAATAACCTGTAATGTTGGTTATAATATATAGTTTGATGTGTTTCATTTTTCTCCACTTGGGTGCATTCTTACAATATTGCAATCTTATTTGGCAATAAATAATACGATCAAGTTGCAGTGAATGAACATAACCTCACATTTCTGATTTTTTTCAAACATCGTCGTTTACATTAAATATATAAATATTTTAAAATGCTGGTAATTATATTTAAGTAATGAATTTTTGAGTAAACAGCTTAATTTTATTCGTTAGATAGCCTAAGAAGTACCACTTTTTATTTCCAAATCCTCTAGATAAATCCACTCGTCACGTCGTGACTCGTGAATTTATCCATGATATGGAATCACTCGTGACATTACTTATGATAACACTGAGCAACAAATAAATAATAGTTTTTAAAAACTAAAAGAACACGCTTTATTAGAAAACTAAAAAATGAAAAATAATTTTAATTTCCAATACGCTTGGGATAAAATAAAGTGGTCAACAAGAAAATCATCTCCAACACATATAGAATAAAATTAGAGTTATCAACAAAAAGAAAATAATTTTACCATCAAAAGCGTGGGGTGCTCTATATCAATGAATATATTTTATAATAAACAGATATTGGTAAAAGTAAGCTCTCTAAGAAGAAAATGTAAAAATCATAAAAATCACCCCACGCTTTTGATGGTAAAATTATTTTCTTTTTGTTGATAACTCTAATTTTATTCTATATGTGTTGGAGATGATTTTTTTGTTGACCACTTTATTTTATCCCAAGCGTATTGGAAATTAAAATTATTTTTCATTTTTTAGTTTTCTAATAAAGCGTGTTCTTTTAGTTTTTTAAAACTATTATTTATTTTTTATTTTTTAGTTTTAATATTTTACAGAATAAGATAAAAATGTAAATATCTTTAAATTCGATACTATTGTAGTATGAGCTAAAAGTAATACTATTTTATAAAAAAGAGAACCCTCCCTGCCTGATTTGAACCATCGATATATGGATTACTGAAATTATATACCACTAAGAGTTCACTGCTCTACCAACTGAGCTCTTACAACGATTGACTAAAAACTCGACAAGTCCGCAACCTATTATAACAGTTTTCATTTTTTTATTTTAGGATGATTCTGGCCAGGATTTTAGAAACAAAATATGAAATTATTGTATTGTCACGCGTCCTCTACACGTATACAAAGTTTCAAGTCGATCCAATGTTTCTAAGTGGGTGAAAATCGCGTTGAAAGATTCCGTTACATTGATACAAAAACACGTTTTTTGATTTTCTGATGATTATGGCCAGGCTGTTAGAAAATAAATATGAAATTATTGTATTATCACGGGTCCTCTACAAGTATACAAAGTTTCAAGTCAATCCAATGTTTCTAAGAGGGTGAAAAACGCGTTGAAAGATTCCGTTACATTGATACAAAAACACTTTTTTGATTTTCTGATGATTATGGCCAGGATTTTAGAAAATAAATATGAAATTGTTGTATTGTCACGGGTCCTCTACAAGTATACAAAGTTTCAAGTCGATCCTATGATTTTAAGTAGGTGAAAATCGCGTTGAAAGATTCCGTTACATAGATAGATAGATAGATACAGGTCAAGCTAATATAAAGCGTGTAAAAAAATAAACTTTTTTTTTTCGTCTCAGAGAGAACAATATGTGATCCTGAATTCAGATATGATATCGGTTTTTCTCCATCACGCAAGGTTTCCGAGAGGCAGGAATTTATAATTTCAAACACTTTAATATTTTCTACATTCGTAACTACACAATATTCGAACATACGCACTCGCCTAGAAAGTAAGAAATGACGATTTTCTGCTATATTTCGCCTGTGGAGCATCCCTCTTGATGGTCCAACAATAATCGGCCAGTATATTAGAATTCCATTTGCCTTGATATCTCTTTTCCATAGCTGAAATATCCTGAGTTAGCTCATTCGGTTTTATTTTACAATGGACAAATGGACGAAAAAAGTTTATTAAAAAAATAATTATTTAAATCCATTAATTGAAATTGAAATAAAAAAACTGTGGGTGATGGAGAAATTCCGAATACATATTTGAAAACACAATAAAAAACTGCATTAAGTACAACTATTGGTACTCATGAGACAAAAATCATGTTGACCATTGTAATTAATTTTAAATCCTAACATCCAGTTACGTTGGGAGAAAACAAATATGTCTGTTTATGGAGCGATTTTTAAATTTCGAGCTTTCCGGTAAAATGTCCACTTATAATGGTCTATTTTCGTTTTTTTTTTGGTAAATAACTCCGTCGTTTTATTCCAGTGCATGTATCGAGTTTCACTGCTAAAAATCGAAAATTGCGGCCGCTAGAGCGATTTTTAAATGTTTTCTTCACATGAACTCCCATTTCCAAATACACGATTATGTTGCTTAACGAACTCGACATCGCTTCTCTTATTTCATTGCTATGCCTAGTTTCGGCTCCAGAAAAGAAATAATGTAGCTCCCATAGCATTAAAACACACCCGCCCACACACACACACACAATCACACACACACATATATATATATATATATATATATCCATCCATAGTAATTCTGCCTGAAGACAGGTCCTTCACTGCAATCATAGCATTTTCATGCTGTGCTTGCAGCTTTACTAGGGAATTGTAGGTGTGGTAGCTTCGCGTTGCTTTCCACACCGGTGAAGGATGATGATGATGATGATGATGATAATAATAATAATAATAATAATAATAATAATAATAATAATAATAATAATAATAATAATAATAATGAAAAAGATGATGATGGCCATATGATTTCGGGGACCGTAAGGGTCTTAAAATTTTCCTGACATTTGTCTTACAGGTGAGGGAAAACCCCGATAAAAACCTCAACCAGAAAAACTGCCCCGACCGGGATCGAACCCGGGCCCTTTGCGTGACAAGGCAGCACGCTACCTCGAGACCACAGCGGTGGTTCTTAGGGTAGGAAGTTAAGGCTCAGACCTTCTAGATAATCGGCAAGAAATGTCAGCGGGTTGTCAGCCCTCTGCATGACGGCTGCCTTTCCCCAGAACATGCTATACTATTTCAGTAGGAGGCAATGTGTCGCCAATGTGTTTAGGCAAGTTTAAAAATCCTGACACCATCAGGACTCGAATCCTCGATCTTCCGGCTTGTCGAGTATTACATTATCCAACTACTCTAAGATGTACCCACATATAGGCCTATATATAACTAACTCACTGTCACCATCAAACTCATTAGGTTTATGACCGCGCGGACATAAACTCTCCATATATTCCAATCCTGAGCTAATTATTTCCAATCATCCTCTGTATAATCTTACTTACTTACTTAATACAGACTTTCCACTTTACAGCAGTTCGCCCTTGATTCCCTGCTTTCCAGAGATTCCTATCTTCCCATTGTCCCTCTTCCATACCCCTCTTCATCATGGCATCATATATCCCCTCATACCGTCCGCTTCTACTTCTCCCCCTCTTCCTTCTGCCTGGTACCATCCAATCCAACACCTGTTTAGACCACTGGTCTTCCGACATCCGTTGTACATGTCCATACCACTGTAAAGCTCTCTTTGTTGTCCAATCGATAACAGTTTCTTGTGCATCCATTTCTTGTCTGATATATGTATTTCGAATACGTTGTAGCCTGGATATTCTCATACTTCTCCGTAATCCATCCATTTCTGTCGCCAAGATTCTTTTCTGCTTCCTTTTCATTTATTGTCCAGCTTTCTGATCCATATGTGAGTGTAATTTCTATTATTGTGTGTATAATCTCTTTTTTTATTAATTAAATAAAAATAAAACGTAGTTTTATTTGATTTTTATATTTATTATATAATTTAGTGACAGCTGTTTCGGTACACTGTACCTTCTTCAGGCATGTTAATTTGTTAACATGAAAATCAAATAAAACTACGTTTTATTTTTATTTAATTAATAAATATGGATTTTCATCAAGTAAACACCAACTCAATTGATTATTTCTTTTTTTTTTTTTTTTGTTTTCCTGGTAAAATTTCTATTCCATAAAAGACCATTCAGGGATCTAATCGCCTTCCTTGCACAATTTACTCTGTTAATAATATCTTTTTCACAAGTACCAGATATGTCTATTATAGATCCAAGATATTTAAATTCTTCAACACGTTTAATTATCATATTATTTATTTGTAGGTCTTCTGAATTTCCTCCGATTACCATATATTCTGTTTTAATATAATTTATCTTCAGTCCACCTACCTCAAATGCATCGACCAAATTTCTAATCATATATTCTATATCTTCTTTATCTTGTCCTATTATAATCTGGTCATCAGCGAATAATAAATTGTGCAGTAAATGGCCATTAATGTTGATTCCCATTCCCCTATATGACTTATTCCATTTCATTAATCTTCTTCTTCCTTCCAAGTATTAGGCCAAGGCCTGTTACGATCCTATAGAAAATTTTCCATCCAGCGTTTCATAGGACGGCCCAGTGATCTTCGTCCTCTTGGTATATAATTATAAACAGCTTTGGGGATCCGATTTGAACTCATTCTTTCAAGATGGTGTTTCCAATTTAGTTGGTACTGTTAATATATTCCCTCAGGGGCCCTCATCTAGGGAATATGTGGATGGCGACCACAAGGTGCCCAAGCTGAGCAAAACATTTCTTCCACTTACTTGTGTTTTGCACTCTTTTAACTTTACTATCTAACCTCTCTTGGTTAACTCTTGTTTTTTGGACCCCGACGCTATTAGGGCATCCGAGGGCTAGGGAGTCTTTCCTTTCTTCCATTTCTTCTTTCCTTTATTTTCTTTTCTTCTCCAGAAAAGCCTGACCAGAGGCTATAAGATGGCAGCCCCATCACTGGTCTTGCCTTCCTTTGGCCGGCAACCAATCGAAGGGACTATTATTATGCTTTCAAGTCTTATACGAGAATTTCCCATTTCGTTAATACATCTTCTACATATATCTTGAACAATGTTGGTGACATCCCGCATCCTTGCCGTAATACTTTTGTTATATCAAATTCTGAGGATGCTCTATTTCCAACCTTAATACTTCCTTTACTATCATACATTCTTTTTATAAAATTTATAAAAGATTGTGGTATTCGAAACTTCTCCATTGCCACCCAAAGCTTGTTCATGGGTACAGAGTTGTATAATCAAGCATGATGTTATTTCTCCACCTCGCCAATTGAGTGTGTTTCCCTCTGTTTTTCCTACAAGTAGCTTCCATGTCCTCCTTTCAGTTCCCATTCGTGCCACATGTCCTGCCCATCACAGTCTACGAGACTTAACTGCTCTTATTATATCTGGCTTCCTATAAAAATCACGTATCTCAATTTATTTAGTCTTCACCATTCACCTGTCTGTTCATCTGTCTTTGGTCCAAAAATGTTCCTAAGAAATGTATTCTCAAATACTCGTAATATTTTCTCTTCCCTAAAAATATGAGTTCACCTTTCACATCCATATAAGATACCGTAACTAGGAGTGTGATTTGTTCATGCAGCGGGCCCGGGTCGATTCGCGATCGGAACAGGCTCCTAGGTCAGGTTTTTCTTTCTTTTTTTTTCTTGCCTCATCCGTAAGACAATGGCACAATGTCTCCGAAAATCATCTTTATCATCTTTATCATCATCATCATCCTTCACCGGTGTGAAAAGCAACGGAAAGCAACCACGCCTATAATTTTTTAATAAAGCTGCAAAGCATAGCATTGAAAATGCTGCGATAATAGTGAAAAACTTGCCCTAGGGCAGAACACTGTAGAATTATATATATATATATATATATAATTGTAGAACATTAGAGCAGAATAGGGATGTGTGGAGAGCTTATGTCCGCGCTACCATGGACCTATAGGTTGAATAGTGCCACTGAGTTTTATATATATATATATATATATATATATATATATATATATATATATATATGAAGCTGATATATCAAAGAAAATCACAAATTTTACAAAAAAACGGGGATAATTAACAGTATAATGAAACCATCTTTAGTACAGAAAACACAAGATTACGGCTTTATAAGGTTCTCGCAAGACCAGTATTAAGATATGGTAGTGAAGCATGGACAATACGAAGAAGAGATGAAAGCCGAATAACAGCAAGTGAGATGCGATTTATGCGCCGTACAGCAGGCTACACAAAGTGGGACCATAAAAGAAATGAGGAAATTGTGGAAGAGTTGGATGTATAATCCATTCTTCACCATATAAAAAACTACCAGAACGACTGGAGAGCCCATGTTCAGCGAATACCGTCTCATAGAATTCCAAAAGCCACGCTTCATTACTGTCCCCAAGGCAAAACAATGCTGGGACGTCCAAAAAAGCGCTGGATGGAAAACTCCTCTTTGAGACCGTAACAGGCCACACGGCCTAATACTTGCATGAATGATGATATATATATATATATATATATATATATGCAGGTGTGTGTGTACATTTTGTCATCAACATTTTCGGTGCGTACTAAATAGGATCGTTTAATATTTGTAAAAATTGAAATGAAAAATTGGGTGAACATTCTCAATAACTGTATTTCTTCGAAATTCACTGATGTGGGAAATGGACTGAATAAAATTCTCTTAAAGAAAAAAATAATAGGAAAGAATTTATAGACTATATGAACTCAATGAAATTGGACAGTATCTGATAACCAAAACAGCAAAGAGACATACATTTTAGACTTATAGAATACATCATCATCTTCATCATCCATGCAAGTATTAGGCCGTGTGGCCTGTTACGGTCTCAAAGAGGAATTTTCCATCCAGCGCTTTTTTGTACGTCCCAACGATCTTTTGCCTTGGGGGTAGTAGCGAAGTATGGCTTTTGGAATTCTCCACTAGAGTGCATTATTACAACATTGCGTTCCTTTTGGCAATAAATAATATGATCTGGTTGCAGTGACGAACAAAAGAAGCAAATGAAGCATACCAATCGTTTCTCATTTGTTTTCAAACATCGCCGTTTACATTAAATGTATAAATATTTTAAAATAACTATATTTAAATAATGATTTGTGAGTAAACAGCTTAATTTTATTCGTTAAATAATCCTAACAAATGCCACTCTTGATTTCCAAATTCTCTAGATAAATTCACTCCTCGCTTCTTGAGTCGTGAATTTATCGATAATTTGGAAATCACTCGTGGCATTACTTATGACTAAAGGCCAACACGCACACACTATTGAGTAACACTAAGAAATTAGGACTGGAAGTAAATATAAGTAAAACTAAATATATGGTCACACGTAGAAATTCAGTATATAGTGGAAATGGACAGCTAATGACAAATGAGGGAAATTTTGAGGAAGTGGCTGAATTGAAATACCTAGGAACAATAATCACAAATAGGAATGAGACGCACAAAGAAATTAAACATAGGCTCAATTCTGGAAATGCGTGCTATTATGCATTGCAGGACTTTTGATGTCCCAACTCCTTTCGAAAAACGTTAAGCTGAAAATATATAAAACTATTATTCTACCAGTTATATTATATGGGTGCGAAACATGGACTCTTACTTTAAGGGAGGAAAGGAGATTACGAGTATTTGAGAATAAAGTTCTTAGGAAAATTTTTGGACCAAAGAGAGATGAACAGACAGGTGAATGGAGAAGACTACATAACAATGAACTACATGGTCTTTATGGGAAACCAGATATAATAAGAACAGTTAAGTCTCGTAGATTGCGATGGGCAGGACATGTTGTACGTATGGGGAATGAAAGACGTGCATGGAAGCTTCTTGTAGGAAGGCCAGAGGGAAAACGCCCAGTTGGTAGACCAAGAATGAGGTGGGAGAACAACATTAACTATGATTTGAGGGAAGTAGATTGTACAGGGAATGATTGGAAAGCATTAGCTCAGGATAGGGATGTATGGAGAGCTTATGTCCGCGCGGCCATGAACCTACGGGTTCGATAGTGCCAGTGAGTAAGTAAGTAAGTAAGTATATAGTAGGGTCTATTAGATTATTGCTTGGAGCATGCTATAATACAGCTTAGTATAAAAAAACAGCAACTGTATGGCTGATGAGTACGGGCCACAGTTTGTAAGCAGCACTTTGCCTGATGAGAATGTATGTCAGATACAGAGAGCAAGGTACATTATTAAACAGTGCGTGAGTCTCTGCCACTAGTTGACTTCTAATCGTCTCACAGAATCTTTTCTGACATTACCGCGGCTATTCCACCCATGTGACGTCATTAGGCACCCCTTTCCTTCCACATAATATAGCAATTTACCTTGCAAAATGTTATTTTTTGCGCGATAGTGCGTTATGTCGAACTTGCAGCAATGGCGACCATAATTGAAAATTCTACTTCCTACATTTCGGGGTTGCCAACCTAAATAACTATACTGTAACTCAAAAGAGAGATGAACAGACAGGTAAATGGAGAAGACTGCTTCTTCTTCTTCTTCTTCTTCACTTCACGGGTTAGGCAAATTGCCTGTTCCGCCTCACAGTTGTTCCGTCCATCTTATTACAGGCCTTCCTTCATTCCTTGAATCTCTTGGTTTGTAGTTGAATGCTGCTCTTGGTAATCTTTTTTTTTTTTCAAATGCCCCAGGTTTGTCTTTCGACATTCCCGGTTTCTCTCCTGGCATGGTGAACTTGTAACCCACTTCTGAGGTTGGGGCGCCTGGAAGGCGGGATTACGTTGCCCCGATGATATGATGGGTGATGATAGTGGTGCAGCAGGAGAGTCCCTAATCCTAAGCTTAACGTAAGATGCATATGAATGTTGATGATTGCGATGGCCATATGATTTCCTGACATTTGTCTTACAGGTGAGGAAAAACCCCGAAAAAAAACCTTACCCAGAAAAACTGTCCCGACCGGGGATCGAAACCGGGCCCGCTGCGTGACAAGGCAGCACGCTACCCCGAGACCACAGCGGTGGATGCTCTTGGTAATCTTGTAACATTCATTCTTTCCACATGTGTAAACCATTTCTCTCTATATTCTCTGATTTTCTCATCCAATGGATATATATTTAACTCTGGAGAAGACTGCATAACAGTAAATTACATGGTTTTTATAGGAACAGTTATGTCTCGTAGACTGCGATGGGCAGGACATATGCAAAGAATGGGGAATGAAAGACGTGCACGAAGCTTCTTGTAGGAAAACCAGAGGGAAAACACCCAGTTGGTAGACCAAGAATTAGGTGGGAGAATAACATTAACTATGATTTGAGGGAAGTAGAGTATACAGGGAATGATTGAAAAGCATTAGCTCAGGATAGGGATGTCCGCGCGGCCATGGGCCTACGGGTTTGATAGTGCCAGAGAGTTACTTACTTACTTACTCACTGGCACTATCGTACCCGTAGGTTCATGGCCGCACGGACATAAGCTCTCCACACATTCCTATCCTAAGCTAATGCTTTCCAATCATTCCCTGCATAATCTACTTCCCTCAAATCATAGTTAATGTTATTCTCCCACCTCATTCTTTGTCTACCAACTGGGCGTCTTCTCTCTAGCTTTTCTACAAGAAGCTTCCGTGCACGTCTTTCATTCCCCATACGCGCAACATGTCCTGCCCAACGCAGTCTACGAAACTTAACTGTTCTTACTATATCTGGCTTCCTATAAAGACCATGCAGTTCATTGTTATGTAGTTTTCTCCATTCACCCATCTATTCATTTATTCTCTTTGGTCCAAAAATGTTCATAATAGAATTATATGTGACTTAAAAGTGTCAAGCAGGAATTAATTTTTCTGTATCCATCCATAGTAATTCTGCCCGAAGGCAGATCCTTCATTGGAATCATAGAATTTTCATTCTATGCTTGCAGCTTTACTAGGGAATTGTGTAGGTGTGGTAGCTTCCCGTTGCTTTCCACACCGGTGAAGGATGATGATGATAATGTTAAGGATGATCATGATGATGATGGCCATATGATTTCGGGGACCGTTTGGGCCTTAAAGTTTTCCTGACATTTGTCTTACAGGTGAGGAAAAACCCCGATAAAAACCTCACCCAGAAAAACTGCCCCGACCGGGGATCGAACCCGGGCCCCGCTGCGGGACAAGGCAGCACGCTACCCTCGAGACCACAGCGGTGGAATTTTTTTCTGTATATAATTTAAATATAGATAATTTTTAAGGGAGTTTTATTTTACGTAGACTATAACCTTTTTAATCTCAGAATTCGGTGGCAGAAAAATGCAAGCATTTACAGGGAGAGTATGGTAATGTTTTCTTAAAGAAATGTGGGTAAACCACATGCACGCGAGGCATCTGGTGGTAAAAGACCGCAAACTCCTGAGTACAAACCGCGCAGTGGTTTCATAACCTATTAACAATGTGCGGATGTGAAGCGTCTGGGGGTAAAATTGTAAAGTAAACCTACCCCCTACCCTCCAAGCCAGACCTCTGATAAAGTATGTGCACAGAGCATTTATTATTCATTTTTACACAAGCCATTATAATAGAAGACTTCTTAACAGGTATGTTCTTCTTCTTCTTCTTCCTTCCAAGTATTAGGCCAAGGCCTGTTACGATCCTATAGAAATTTTCCCTCCCGCGTTTCATAGGACGGCCCAGTGATCCTTTGGTCGTCAATTAGTTTGATCCTTCCGGGAAATTCTCGTATAAAGACTTGAAAGCATAATAATAGTCCCTTCGATTGGTTGCTGGCCAAAGGAAGGCAAGACCAGTGATGGGCTGCCATCTTATAGCCTCTGGTCAGGCTTTTCTGGAGAAGAAAAGAAAATAAAGGAAAGAAGAAATGGAAGAAAGGAAAGACTCCCTAGCCCTCGGATGCCCTAATAGCGTCGGGGTCGAAAAAACAAGATTTAACCAAGAGAGGTTAGATAGTAAAGTTAAAAGAGTGCAAAACACAAGTAAGTGGAAGAAATGTTTTGCTCAGCTTGGGCACCTTGTGGTCGCCATCCACATATCCCCTAGATGAGGACCCCTGAGGGGGACAGGTATGTTATATTTGAAAAATATTTAAGACTCAAATCGGGCCAACTGAGGGCCAACATGCACACCCAATTGAGTAACACTAAGGAATTGGGACTGGAAGTAAACATCAATAAAACTGAATATATGTTCATAGATAGAAATGCATTACATAATAGAAATGGACAACTAATGACAGATGAGAAAAATTTTGAAGAAGTGGCTGAATTCAAATACCTAGGAACAGTAATCGCAAATAGGAATGAGATACACAAAAAAAAATTAAATATAGTTTCAATTCTGGAATTGCATGCTATTAAGCATTACAGGGACTCATATCGTCCCAACTCCTTTCAAAAAAACGTTAAACTGGAAATACATAAAACTGTTATTCTCGCAGTTATATTATATGGATGCGAAACATGGACTCTTATTTTAGGGGAGGAAAGAAGATTACGACAATTTGAGAATAAAGTTCTTAGGACATTTTTTGGGCCAAAATGAAATTAACATATAGGTGAATAGAGAAAACTACATAATAGTGAGCTACATAATATGTATAGGAAGACGGATATAATAGGAACAGTTAAGTGTTGTAGACTGCGATGGGCAGGTCATGTGGCACATATGGGGTTGAAAGAGGTGCATGGAAGCTTCTTATAGGAAAATCAGAGTGAAAACGCCGAGTTGGTAGATCAAGAATGAGGTGGGAGAATAACGTTTACCATGATTTGAGTGAAGTAGATTATACAGGAAAAAAATTAGCTCAGAATAAAGATGTATGGAGAGCTTATATCCGCGCGACCATGAACCTATAGGTTCGATAGTGTCAGTGAGTTAGTAATATTGAGAGGTTCATAACAAAAGTGGACCAAGTTCATATTTTACTCTTTTGATAGAAATTGATATAAAATTAAAGTCCATCCATCCATACTAATTCTGCCCTAGGGCAGGTCTTTCACTGCAATCATATCATTTTCATGCTATGCATTGCAGCTGTACTAGGGAATTATAGGTGTAGTAGCTTCCCACACCGGTGAAGGATGATGATGATGATGGCTGGATGATTTTTGGGGAACATTTGTCTTACAGCTGATGAAAAACCCTGAAAAATCCTCACTCAGGAGCCTGTCCCGACCGGGAATCGAACCCTGGCCCGCTGCTTGACAAGGTAGCACGCTACCTCGAGACCACAGCGGTGGACAAAATCAAAGTAATAAATGTAATTGCAGATGAAGAATTAAAAATTATTTGTTATAGTAAAAAATAAAAAACACAATAGGCCTACCCGGTTCACCAATACTCTGAAGAATTATTGATATTTTTAATCAAAATTCAGATATAACTACAATTTTTAACTTTTTGACTTGGTTCACTTTTGTTCTGAATCCCTCATTTGAATACAGGTGGGAAAAACCCTGAAAACCTGACACAAGATTCTTGTCTCGACCAGGGATCGAACGCGGACTCCCTGAATCTGAGACACTGACGTTACCACTAGATGTCAGAGGTGAATTGGTAATTTTCTTCCTTCTTCTTCTTCTTCTTTTTCTTCACTTCACGGGCTAAGCAAATTGCATGTTCCGCCTCACAGTTGTTTTATCCATCTTTTCACTGGCCTTCCTACATTCCTTGAACCTCTTGGCTTCTTGGCTTGTAGTTAAATACTGCTTTTGGTAATCTTGTGTCCCGCGCCGTAGCCGAGCGGTTAAGGTAGGAAGCCTTGGCGCAGAGCTACGGGACTTGCGCTGGTTCGAGTCTCCATGGGGAAGAAATTTTCTCATGGTATTTCGGCCAGTATGGGACCGGTGCCCACCCAGCATCGTGAGGCAATTGGGTAGCTACAATAAGTAGCGGCTCCAGGTTGAGGAAACCAGCTATAACGGCTGGGGGACTCGACATGCTAACCACATGTCACCCCTACACTGGCTGTTGATCATCTACCTCTTTTATTGACACATGTGGATGTGAAGGGCCAGCAGCCGGCTGGTAAAAGGGCAACCGCTGAAAGTGAGTGGAAAGACCCTCAATCGGATCGGTGATCTTGTTACATTCATTCTTTCTACATGTCCAAACAATTATCTCCATATTCATTGATTTTATCATTCTGTGGATTGATTATATTGAAACAAATCGTACGTAAATATACGAAAATTTATTCAACAATTTGCTGATTATCATTATCTGGTATTAATTGCTAATTTAATTTTGCCATTTCAAATCATGCTATTATAGTCCCTAATAGAACCTTTTTAATATTTTTCTGTAAGTCATATTTTAAAATGATTAGAAATCGCATATTTAACACTGATTTACATTAATTGAACAGGCATTTTGTTGCGTATTATATGCTTAACGATCCATTTGGCCGTGTTTAGAATTATTATATAAACAGAGTGATTTTAATTCAACCAATGCCAAAAAATCTCGCAACAACACAATTTTGTGTTAATTATCAGCATGTTTTTTTATAAATATCCCGATTTCAAACTCTGAACAAGGCATATTTAACATGTTTAATATTTTATTCACATGTTTTTGTTGTCATGTTGGCACTACAAACAAATAATGTTTTTACACATGTTCTTACAAACATCCTATAGATTGGTAAATAATTGCCTTCACAAATTAATGGGATATTCGAATTTCCTAAAGGTAAAAATACAATAATATATAGAAATGCATAAACGAATAATGAAATAATGATTTTTTTAAACTAATGCCCCATGTTGTCTTCTGGTATTCTCTCCTGGCACTGACGGACTTGTTACACACTTTTTTAAGTTGGGGCGTTTTAAGGTGGATTATGTCATCCCGAATTAGGAATGAGTGATAATGAAGCAACAGGACTGTCATTGACCTAAACTAAGTCAAAATCCAGAGCATTTGCGACCATAGGAATATATCTCTATAAGACGCCGTACCGTAGTGGTTAAGGCACTGAGCTATAAGCCGGAGGGTCGAGGATTCAAGTCCCGTTGGGGTCAGGATTTTTAAACTGACCCAAACCCTCTGGCGGCACCATGGCCCTGGGGTCGACTCAGCCTCTAACTGAAATGAGTACCAGACGCTTGTTCTGGGGGTAAAGGCGGCCGTCACGCAGGGCTGACAACCCGGCTGACATAAAGTGCCGATTGTCTAGAAAAGTGGGAGCCTTAACCTCCTACTACCCCAGGGGCCTCCGGGCCTGTTGTGGGAACAGTTTACTTACTTTTCCTGAAAAAGAAAATAAGAAAACATGTCGGGGTGTCTATACCCTATGCCACCTACATAAATTTAAATAAAAAACGGAAAAACTTACTTATTTACTTACTTACTCGCTGGCACTATCGAACCTGTAGGGTCATGGCCTTTCGGACATAATCTCTCCAATCATTCCCTGTATAATCTACTTCCCTCAAATCATATTTAATTTTATTCTCCCACCTCATTCTTGGTCTACCAACTGGGCGTTTTCCCTCTGGTTTTCCTACAAGAAGCTTCCATGCAAGTCTTTCATTCCCCATACGTGCAACATGTCCTGCCTATCGCAGTCTACGAGACTTAACTGTTCTTATTATATCAGCGACGGACTATTCAACTAAATATAAAAACACCTTTAATTTATTTAAGCGTAGCAGTGCACAACGGGTATTAGCTATTTTTTTATATAAGAATTAAATTCGTACATAATGTTCTTATTCTTCTTCCTTTCGATACACGTATAAGGCCTGATGGCCTGTTACGATCTCAAGGTATGATTCTTTTGAGATCGCAGGGAAGACTTTTTTTAATCTGTTGTAGGGTGTTTCTTGAATAAAATAAGGGAGTATAAGAGAGAAATGAACACGTCGTGTATGAAGTGTGGCGTGAACGGAAGCTGCATTTCCTGTGCTAATAGTCAGCGCCCTCCCCTCATACTACTTCCTGATTGCAATCTCACACACGTGACAGTGATACTCATTTGTTTTTATTAGTTCAGATGCTCTACTTCCATACATTCACCTGATTAAAAATTACGTCATCTGCTAGCGTTCATTTGTTTTAATTTCTCCAGAATTTTATTTCTCGTGTTTTCACGCTCAACAATTTAAAGATCTGGATTCATATCCCGTATTGAAAAAAAAATAAATAAAACAAAGATCCAAATATAAATTAATTTCAAGGATTTTGATTTCAATAATAATAATAATAATAGTAATAATAATAATAATAATAATAATAATAATAGGCTAAGCATCGAAGATGCCCAAGACCGTAGGCTTTGGAGGTTTGGCACGGGAAGACGGCAGCAGCTGTAAAAATCCGAAGATAGATAGAGAGATAATAATAATAATAATCCTTCTTCACGGTTTAGGCTTATTTACTCCAAATTGCTGTTCTTTCCATCTTTTCTTTGGTCTTCCCAAACTTCTTCTTCCTCGTTGTGAATAGTTGTATGCTGCTTTTGGTATTCTATTCTCAGTTATCCTTGCTAAGTGTTCTTTCCAATTTGTTCTGTATTTCACTATTGTTTGTTTAATTCCTCTACTTTTAGTTGATGTATTATTTCTGTGTTATGTTCTTTGTTCTTTGATATTCTGCTATTGGTCTGAGGAACCTCATTTCAGCAGCTTGTATTCTGGCAGATTGTTGTGTTGTCACTGTCCATGTTTCGAATCCATAAGTAATAATAGGCACTGCCATTGTCTTGTATAATTTCATTATAGAGTCTTTCCTGGCTTTACTTTTTAAAGTTCTTTTTAGTGTTCCTGTTATATAATTAAATAATTCAATAATAATAATAATAATATAAATAATAATAATAATAATTCTTCACGGTTTAGGCTTATTTACTAGCCCGTTCCGGCTCCAAATTGCTGTTCTTTCCATATTTTCTTTAGTCTTCCCAAACTTCTTCTTCCTCGTGGTGAATAGCTGTATGCTGCTTTTGGTATTCTATTCTCAGTTATCCTTGCTAAGTGTTCTTTCCAATCTGTTCTGTATTTCACTATTGTTGTGTTTAATTCCCCTACTTTTAGTTGTTGTCTATTTCTGTGTTATGTTCTTTGTTCTTGATATCCTGCTATTGGTCTGAGGAATTTCATTTCAGCAGCTTGTATTCTGGCAGATTGTTGTGTTGTCACTGTCCATGTTTCGGATCCACAAGTAATAATAGGCACTGGCATTATCTTGTATAATTTCATTATAGAGTCTTTCCTGGCTTTATTTTTCAAAGTTATTTTTAGTGTTCCTGTTACATAATTAAATAATTCAATAATAATAATAATAATAATAATATATAATAATAATAATAATAATAATAATAATAATAATAATAATAATAATAATAATAATAATAATATTAATAAATATTAAATAATAATAATAATAATAATAATAATAAAATAATAATAATATAATAATAATAATATAATAATAATAATAATAATAATAATAATAACAATAATAATAACAATGTTAGCAACGCGGTGGTCTAGTGGTTATGTTTTTTGCTTCTAATGCCGAGGATCGATGTAAATACCCGAGATACAATACAAGTCCTTCTGGAAGGACTTTAAGCCGTGGATCCCGAGTCTGAAATAAAAGGCTCATAAAAGAACCTTAAGCCTGGAAAAAAGAGGCCTCTGAAAAAGAAATTACCTAACACCATCCAATAAATAACTTAGTTGCTACCAGATGTCTTATTGGGTAGGTATGCTGACCGCATACATCTGTAGGGAAATAAGTGTAACTGAATTAGCTTATCTAGAAATTCCTAACAAATAATATTAAACATTTTTATGTGTTAAAATTTAAGGTTGAAAAATAGTATAATTTGAAATTAGATTTCTGAATTGCATTTCGCTTCATTCTACAAATAAATACTTGAATAATATATATCTTACAGTATTAGTTTAAAAGAAAAAAAGCTTAGCTCTTATAACATTGTGGCCACAAAGAAATAATTCGATATTATCCATTGGACCGTGTATCATAACTTGTAAACATGTGAGTAATGTATAGAGAAACAAATGAATGTAGTTGAGTGTTGCGTCATTTGAAAAAAATTCCAAGAGCTTTGTTAGGAAGACCTTTAATTTCGCGGAGACAAAAATAACAATAGAATAACATTACTAAACAAGACATTATAAAGGAAGTGTTTTTTTTTTCTTTTTTGCGGACGAATAAATTGGCAATAACCTCGTATGGAAGGAAATTCCCGACTTCCTCTCCCACGGAGATGAAATAACTTGTACAAACAAATAATGACGTGATCTTTCCTGGCATCTTCACAACTTCTGTCTCTCTACCAGTGTTTCATGATTCCTACTACAGAGTGTTCTGAAAATAATAGATTACAATGTACCTAGGAACAATAATCACAAATAGGAATGAGATACACAAGGAAATTAAACATGGGCTCAATTCTGGAAATACATCCTATACAATTTAATAAACAACAACATCGAATAAATAGATGAATTCGACAATAAAGGCATCTACAAATTAACATGTACAGACTGCAATAAATTCTACATTGGGAAAACTAACAGAAGCTTCAACATTAGATTCAAGGAACATTTCAGAGATTTCATTTACAATGGAGGAAAATCAAGTTACGCAAAACATGTAATTCAAGCTGGACACCAGATGCACAACATCGATAACACCCTCACAATAGTACATAGAGAAAACATTCCAACGAGAATAAATATACTGGAGGAAATCGCAATCCTAAGAGAAATCAACAACAACCTGATTCTCAATGAATACACACCTAATCCACACAATCCTCTGTACAAAATTCTCACAACCAAGTCAGTGCTTCAACAAGGGTCAACATGAACGGACCTAATGCATTCTGCTGATGATGGGACTAGTCCCGAAAGGCCTACAGAGTTTTAAATTAACTTAAGTTGAGGAGACGGACCTACAAGGTAACTATATTATAGTTTTTAACCGTACATTATATTACTGTGAACTAATACCTCAACTGAAAATCACCATGAATTTTACTAGTATCGATGCTATTATGCATTATAGGGACTCTTGCTGTCCCAACTCATTTTAAAAAACGTTAAACTGAAAATATATAAAACTGTTATTTTACCAGTTATATAATAGCGAAACATGGACTCTTACTTTAAGGGAGGAAAGGAGATTACGAGTATTTGATAATAAACGTCTTAGGAAATTTTTTTAGACCAAAGAGAGATGAACAGACAGGCGAATGGAGAAGACTACATAATAGTGAACTACATGGTCTTTATAGGAGGCCAAATATAATAAGAATGTCGTCGCTGTGGCGTAGTCGGTAAAATCCCTACCTTCTACTCCGGCGACCCGAGTTCGATTCCGGGCGGGGTAAGAGATTTTTAAAATCTCAACCTTAGGACTGGGTGCGTGTCGTGTCCAAATTGTACCCATTGGGTTTAATTCCTCAATATATATATTAGTGGTTATGCTCCTTGCCTCTGATCCCGAGGGCCGCGGGTTCAAACCCGGCCGGGGTCGATGGATTTTTTTAGGACGGAAAAATCCAAGGAGCAAGTCCTCCGGGAGGAACTTTAAGCCGTGGTTCCCGAGTCTGAAGATTTTCAGGCTCGTAAAAGATCCTTAAGCCTGAATGAAAAGGCCTCTAAGCAAAATTTACCGAATTTTCCCGTCCTAGTACTACCTTGGTTTCCTAGATGTCAGTATGAGGCGAACGCTGACCACGGACCACTCAAAATGACATTATACGAAAACAAGTGTAACTAGTAGTAGTAGGACTTTATTAGACAAAAAGTAAGATATTTACAATATTATTTACAATATGGTTCGCACGGCAGTAAGCCGTACGTGCTGTTGACCGCCGTACAATAAAGTAATAATGGTACTAGTGTAAAGAAAATAAACAAAAACAGCAAAACATTACAATTACATAAAGAAAACACAATAATATTACAATTAAATAATAAAACAATAGCATTATACACTAAAAACATAAAACATTACAATTACATAAAGAAAACACAATTATATTACAATTAAGTAATAACACAATAGCATTATACACTAAAAAAACATTAACATTACAATTACATAAAGAAAACACATTAATATTACAATTAAATAATAACACAATAGCATTATACACTAAATAATTTATATATAATTGTTAATAATTAACGGTATTGCATTTTGATAACATATATTTATTCATGAATGAGTGTTGTCCTTATTTTTCGCATTTTGTCCAGAAATTTACCGAGGTTTATCCAATTTTCTGGATTTACCAATAACTCGTAGCTAAATTAGTAGGGTTCAAATTCTTCCCTGTAGGGGGAGAGCGCCTAAATCTCTGTAAAGGGAAAACATAGGCTTACAATGCAATATATATATATATAATAAGAATGGAGGTTAAAGTGGATCTTAATTGTAATATAAAAAAGTTTATAAATTATGAAGATGTTTCCATATTTGAATAAAATAACAATGTTATTCCATAGTTACAACACTAATGATAATCACTGTAATTAAACAAAATTCGAATCCCTTACTTTAAAACAAGAAAAACAACAAATTCAAAATAGGGGTCCACATTACCCGAAGTTTCTCTACATGTAGGGAGACAGATATAGGGAGACAGGTGGATCTGGTAAAAAAAGAAGAAGCTCTTTTATATTTTCTATTAAAAATACTTGTTTTAATTTCGACAAACGAATACAGGCCTGCGTAACCTTATTAAGCCAATTAAACGCGAGTCAAAGAATGTAGAAGGGGAGTAGAAGGTCACTTCGGCGATCCTCTTTTCTTTGCCTTTCTCCCGGAAAAAAACCACAAACTTCTAATGTGCGCTCGTATCTTTGAGTAATCCGCTTTGTATCAACTTCCTTTCCAGAGACATCTATTGTCTACTTAAAAAAACAGAATAAAGTTTAATAATTAATAAACTAAACCCTTATTATAAAGTAAAACAAGTTTGTGACGCGAGTCAAAGATAGAATTACAGGTAACTCAAGAGGATCTGGAAAAATTAAGAAGGTCTCTACTCTAATTATGTCCTTTAATCCTTTAAATTCCATGTTTCAAAAGTCTTCTCTTTGTTCTTAAAAATACTATACAGACGGTCACTTAATTCTGACGTACAGGGTGTTCTATCATAATCATCATGAAAAATACATTTTAGGCCATGTGGCCTCTGACGGTAAACCTAACGAAGGCGGTCTTGAGCTTTACACCGATGTTTTTGTTTCCTTCGTCCCTATGTCCAGTTAACATCTGTTAACCCTTAAATTAAAAATGTATCTTATTGGATACATTGACTTAATGTATTTAATATTTTTTTAGATCCATAGAAACAAACGAGTAAAAATTACTTAAATTTATATCAAATTACGCAATAATGTATAATAATAACACAGTTTAACATGCATTTATTTTCCGTGCGGTCCGGAACATTTAAATAACTGGCACGAGAAAATATTGTACTGATAATAAGGGTTAAACAAAAACAGATATATTAAAGATTCATAAATTATTAAAGATATCGCTAAATGCAATGGTTTTAATGAAAATATAATTTTTAATTTGATTCGTAAGTTTGAATCCTAGCAAAAAAATAAAGAACTGCATATGACATTTATTGATTTACAGATGGCATATGATAGTGTACCTCGACAATTGTTATGGATGGCAATGAGAAATATGAATATCTGTGATAAATGGATTAATATTGTTAGGAGGATCTATAGTAATACAAAAGCTAAAGTAAAAATACAGAATAATTTAACAGAGGAATTCACAGTGAATAAAGGCCTTAAGCAGGGATGCAGTTTGTCACCAATTCTTTTTAACATTTATGTGTTTGGGAAAGGATGTGGATGACCTCATACTTAAAACAGGGAAAATAAAAAAAAATGTGAATTTTTTTAATATCTTGGATCTAATAATATAACAAAGTTTAGGTACCTGTGAGAGAGATATACAGACTAAAATTCCAATGGCAAAAAATGCAACTACGACATTACATGGAATAATTTGGAACAAAAATATTACAAAGGAAACTAAAATGAAAATTTATAAGAGCATAATACAGAATATTTTGTCATATGGAAGTGAAACTTGGTCATTGACGGAATTACAAAAGAATACAATTAGAACAGTTGAATTTGATTATTTTAGAAGAAGCCTCTAAAAAACAACACACGATAAAGTAAGAAATGAATTCCTTTGGAGAGAAATTAATGTCGCCACAATGTTGTTAAGAGGATTCAAAATCAAACGCTTAAATGGTGTGGCCATGTACAAAGAATGGAAAATGAAAGATGGCCAAAAAATATATACCAATGGTCACCCCCTGGAAGAAATAAACGTGGCAGATCAAGATGGAAATGGAAACCTACGTCAGAACTATAATGGAGGATAGGAATTTGGAAGAGGGAGATTGGAATGATAGAGATAAATGGAAACTGAAGACGGCAAACCTGTAAGTGGAGGGAAAGCCGAAGAAGAAGATGTTTCAATTTAGAAAATTGATTACTGATTCTACATCATTCCATTTTTTTTCTATTAACAAAGCATAATTTTGCAATTATGCCATACGTTCCCTCTTTAACTAGAGGTTTGAACACGATATTTAAAGGATTAGATACTAAATTAAACATAAAACAATTGAATTGAGTAGCAAAATAATATCATCGTTAAATTCCATATGGTGGGTTAAACATATTTGCAAAGACACAAAAAAATATTGGTAAAACATTGATGGAATCTGTTGCAACATATGGAAATGAGGTATGGACAATCCATAAGTACTACAAGAATAGACTAACAGCTCTAGAAATGAATTATTTATACAGAAATGCCAGAAATTCAAAATTAGAACATGTCACAAATAAGGAAATTAGAAACATAATGGAAGCAGAAGAAAGCATAATTGAAAGAATTGAGGAGAAGGAATTAAAGTGGTTAGGACATGTTTTAGAATGGAAGATGAGCGATGGCCGAAGCAACTATATCAATGGCATCCGACCAGAGAGAAGAAAAGAGGGAGACCAAAGTTAACATGGAAGGAAAACATGAAAACAGTAATGCAAGCAAGAGGGCTAAGCATTGAAGATGCCCAAGATCGTAGGCTTTGGAGGTTTGGCACGGGAAGACGGCAGCAGCTGTAAAACCCCGAAAATAGATACTAAATTAGTTTATACTTCTAGTTTGACATTAAATCGTATTATTGGAAACCCCAAAGATAAAGTCGATTGTTTGAAAAAATCCGGCATTTATGAAATCGGATGTAACGACTGTGATAGGAAAAATTGTTGGACAAACTTACTTACTTACTTACTTACTTACTCACTGGCACTATCGAACCCGTAGGTTCATGGCCGCGCGGACATAAGCTATCCATACATCCCTATCCTGAGCTAATGTTTTCCAATCATCCCCTGTATAATCTACTTCCCTCAAATCATAGTTAATGTTATTCTCCCACTCATTCTTGGTCTACCAATTGGGCGTTTTCCCCCTGGCTTTCCTACAAGAAGCTTCCATGCAAGTCTCTCATTCCCCATACGTGCAACATGTCCTGCCCATCGCAGTCTACGAGACTTAACTGTTCTTATTATATCTGGCATCCTATAAAGACCATGTAGCTCATTGTTATGTAGTCTTCTCCATTCACCTGTCTGTTCATTTCCTTTGGCAGGTGTTCCCTGAAGTAGTCCCCGCCCGGAGAACCGAATGGGGGACTATTTGGCCTCCGGAAAATTTTACCCCAGTTGAACCCATGTCCGCATTTTTTGACGGTTGTATTTTTACGGTGAAAGATCGGCACTCTTTCGACCAAGGTACTCTTTTCGTCTGGCTTATCACCTTTGACCAGTCCGGCATGGGTAACCCTATCGGCAGCAATGCTACCGCCGGCATAGCTCTCAGGATCATTTAAGCACGCAAGCCACTCCACCACGATAAGGTAAAGATACAAGAAGATCTATTTTAACCAGATTCAAAGAACATATTCCACATTTTTAATTCAAAATAATTGAAAAATCTGGAGTTGCTCAGCATATTTCTGATTACAGTCATGTTTTCCATAAAAGTAACACCTTAGGCTGGTTCGTTCGGTCATTAATTTCAAATTCCTTGACGTCCTTGGAAGTTTTGAAATCTGTAAAAAATAAGGACAAAATTATGAATAAAGACAAGGACCCTATTCCATGCAGCGACCTCTTTTCTTTAATTGAAAGAAAAGAGGGTCAGTTTTATTATGTCATACCGTACTGTGACGTAATTTGTTTTTAATTGGATTCTGTTTATTCACTTATCATGTTTGTCTTTAGTCAATATTTAGTCTTGAAAATGACAGCTTCGCTGTTGAAAGTGGGGAAAAGGTCGGTGGATCTGCTAGTCAGTCCTCCCTTCCAAGTCCGATGGACTCGCGGACCATGAGTGGGGTCAGCAGGAAAAACATATGCGAAAGGGGCCTGCTGTCAAGCCTAGAACTATCCCGGCCCACAGCGGGGGCCTGTGCCGCTGTTGGCGAGGCGGTGGGAGTGGGGGATCTGGCGCTCCTTCTCTCTTGGTTCTTTGAACCTGAGACCATCTGTGGGGGCACCATGGGAGATGAGCACCCTGGATGCCTACATTGCTCAGTGGGCTGTCTCACAGCAGCTACACGACTAGGCTTAGTCTTGCGAACGGGCTGGATGGGACAATACCGGGCGTAATGCTGGGAATTACCACCAGGTCGACAAGCTCGAGAAAGGAAGAAGCGCGGTCTTTTGGCTTTTGGGACTTAGCGCCGACTCTGGAACCGAGTGACCCAAGGATAATATGTGAGGTCGTCAGGAGTTGAGCGACCTGACGTACTAATGCTCAAGCTGGACCCACTTCAGCAACCAAACACGTCCCCAGCTGGTGCACTGGGGGAAAGATCGGTGGATCTGTAGAGAGTCCTCCCGGTAAGTCCAAGGGACTCGTGAACCATTAGTGGGGTAGGCAAGAGTTGAGCGCCTTGTCGTACTACTTTGCTCATCTGTTGGAGCTTGCGAGCTCCGTGCTGCCCACAACAGCTGCAGAAGGCGTCCCTGGGGGCACACCAGGGCTCGGCTCGGACCAGTCCAGGGGGAGCTACTGTACTGGTTCCTGGCTCGGCCTACGGGCCCGTCGACAAACTGTGGGGTCGCCAGGAGATGAGCACCTGGATGTACTAAAAGTCTCACACTGTTGGGCTTGTAGCCCTAGCCGGTCTCACAACGGCTGCAGGACACGTCCCTGGAGGCAGAACAGGGGAATAGTCGGTGGATCTGCGACAGCAGTCCTCCCGGCTAGGCTCATGGAGCCCGTGAACCAACTGTGGGGTCATCAGGATTGAGTGACCTGATGTACTATGTAGCTCATCAATTGCCCGAGAAATGCAAAACTCCAACACTCTCTCCCTGGAGTGTTGGTTTTATAGGACCGAGACCTTGAACGTGGACGCGAGATTTAGATTAGGGAGGACTAGAACTAGGACTTGGGAGTATGGTCATGACGACCGAGGTATCCCAAGGGGTGGTGGCAGGGCCTAGATGTTGAAACATGTTGACTCATTTAAATGTTTAATTGGTGAAATGGGTAGATTGACTACATGTATTACGATTTTATCACCAAGAAGATTATTAGTTTATTAAATAAGTAAGACTATTTAATTCATGCCCCAAATGGGAGTAAATGACCAATCACGATTCAATGAATTTTGTTTTACAACCAATGACTGTCATGTTTCATCTCGATCTTTATCGAATTCTGTTTATCAAAATAAAGAAAGCTCCTCCATTTTAATATTCTGAACAGGTCCGAGCATTATTTTGCAGTGACTGACTCTCCAACAAATACATTGAATATAGCAAATAATGAACAGATTCCTTCGAAACTACACATTACATGATTGCGTGTTTAATAATTGTGCTTTCAAATAATGATTTTACTGAGTTGTTTCTTAAAAAAAATAATTGATAACCTATAACGTTGGTTATAATATACAGTTTGATGTGTTTCATGTTTTCTCCACTAGGGAGCATTCTTACAATATTACGATCCTATTTGGCAATAAATAATATGGTCAAGTTGCAGTGGACGAACAGATGAAACATAACCAAACATTTCTCATTTGTTTTCAAACATCGCCGTTTACATTTAATACATAAATATTTTAAAATTAACTATATTTAAATAATGATTTGTGAGTAAACAGGTTAATTTTATTCGTTAAATAGTCCTAACAAATGCCACTCTTGATTTGCAAATACTCTAGATAAATTGCAAATCACTCGTAACATTACTTATGATAAATAAAGAAAATGATGGTTACCATTATCTTCCAGAATTAATATGCTAATTACGATATGGTAATAGAGATCTTGATTCTGGACAGAACATTTTCTTGGAGTCCCCAGGGAATTCCTTCCCTCTCTTCTCCCGTTTTATAGATATAAGACAATTCGGAGAGTTTATCCTTCGTAGGAATTCCCATAGCGTGAATTTATGAGAATCAAGATTCCATTCAGAACTTATAAAGGCAGTGGTCGTATGAACAAGGTAGCGAAGGGGCTAAAACGCCAGAACGGGTATGTACTAACGTACAGTATCTTCAAAGTGGTGTTGCAGGCTGTACCTTATTTTACATTAAAATACGTGTGTTTTAATGCCACTCTGTACTTTCCATGCTTCGGGTACCACGCTAATAATAATAATAATAATAATAATAATAATAATAATAAATAATAATAACAACAATAAAAACAATCTATTTATCTTCGGGGTTTTTTACAGTTGCTGCCGTCTTCCTGTGCCAAACCTCTAAAGCCAACGATCTTGGGCATCTTCAATGCTTAGCCCTCTTCCTTGCATTACTGTCTTCATGTTTTCCTTCCATGTTAACTTTGGTCTCCCTCTTTTCTTCTTTCTGGTCGGAGGCCAGCAATATAGTTGCTTTGGCATTATTGTTATTATTATTGTTATTATTATTGTTATTATTATTGTTGTTTATTATTATTATTATTATTATTATTATTATTATTATTATTATTATTATTATTATTAATTTCAACTTAGAGACGCACATCCTCTTTATAGATTATGAGATGACATTTGATCAAAATTATGGAACATATTAAGTGAAAAAGAAATTTCATTACACTTGTTAGCAGTAATTAAGAAAATGTATGAGAAAACAAAAATAAAAATAAATCAAAGGGAAACCATACATATAACAGGAGGAGTTAGACAAGCTTGTCCACTATCAATCACTCTTTTTAACATTTATTTCGACGACATGATAAGATCATGGAAGCAAATGACGACTGGGGGAATTAACTTAGGAAATATAGTAATAAAAACAGTAGCCTTTGCAGATGACCAGATTTTAATAGCTAAAAACAGAAGACGAACTACAAAGAATGCTATATAAACTAAATGAAATATAAAAATAATACAACATGGAAATATCATCAGGAAAATAAAAAACAATGGCCTTCCAGGGCGCTCATCCAGTTCGGACAAAGATAATATTAGAAAATAAACCAATAGAACAAGTGGTAAGATATAACTTCCCAGGTTGCGAAATATCATACACAGCGGAAACAGATATAAATAACAAACTAAATAAGTTTAATTATATAACAGGAACACTAAAAAGAACTTTGAAAAATAAAGCCAGGAAAGACTCTATAATGAAATTATACAAGACAATGGCAGTGCCTATTATTACTTACGGATCCGAAACATGTACAGTGACAACACAACAATCTGCCAAAATACAAGCTGCCGAAATGAGATTCCTCAGACCAATAGCAGGATATCAAAGAACAGACAAAAAACACAACACAGAAATAAGACAACTAAAAGTAGAGGAATTAAACACAACAATAGTGAAATACAGAACAAACTGGAAAGAACACTTGGCAAGGATGACTGAGAATAGAATACCAAAAGCAGTATACAGCTATTCACCACGAGGAAGAAGAAGTCTGGGAAGAGCAAATAAAAGATGGAAACAGCAGCAATATGGAGCCGGAACAGGCTAGTAAATAAGCCTAAACCGTAACGAAGAAGAAGAAAGGAGATTATTATTATTATTATTATATTATTATTTATTATTATTATTATTATTAGTGTGAATATGTTCCGCGTACTTACTAGGGGATGTATTGGGAGATTACCTAAGATTGTGGAAGGGTCTCGACAGAACAGAAATGACCTCAAAGTTTTCAAGTGATTACAGCAGTGAGGATAACAACTTGGGCAACTTCCCAGATGCAGCTGAGCCTAATTAAGAATGGACGCCTGGTGTAAAGGGGCGCTATCTTGCGGAGAAAATGTCCTACGAGACGTACATCCCTAATTTCTCAACACTCCAGCATATTCTTCAATAAACATACATTCACATTTGTGCCCAATAATTACAGCTGTACCTCTACATCCTACATATCAATGTCCCTCATACTTGCTTCTTCTACCAGTCCCTCGAATTACCTGCCTTCCTGTATAATAAATCAATAGACATTAAAGTCAATAGTAATAAAATTCATTGTTAAAACCGTTGAGGTGGAGAGTCATAAAATAAAATAAGTTAAAATATACCTTCTTAGGTAAAATCCGTCGTCCTCAAGAAGTTTTAGTCACGACAACACAACATTAGGACCAGCAGCATCAACAATCATACTAAATATTGTAGCGAAGAAGGACCTGCTGAAGATGGAACGGATGTTCTGAAAGGCCTCCAGGCATAAAGAATACATATTTTATAAGTTGAGGACGACAGATCTTACCTAAGAAGGTATTTTTTAACTTATTTTATTTTAAGACATTAAAGGTGTATAAAACTGTAAAAGTGGATAAAAGGATAAACAAGAAAGTGATATTAAGAACAGAATAAATAAAGGTAGAACAATAACAGCAATGATGAATGGAGTCTTATGGAACAGACATATAACCAGAAAAAATAAGTTGCAAATGTATAATTCAATAGTGAGAAATACTGTCACATATGGAGCTGAAGTTTGGAAATTCAAACAAAAACTTAGAACAAAAACTTATGTCGATGGAAATGGATTTCTTGAGGAGAGCAACAAGATGTTCAAAATTATAAAAAAATAAGAAATACTGTCATACGAGAAAAAATGAATATTATATATTCAATGGTAGATTATATAAGATATTAGCAATTAAATTGTTATGGGCATTTACGACGAATGCAAGAAGTATAGTTATCCAGAAAAAACATTGGAATGGTGTCCATCTGGAAGAAGAAATAAAGGAAGACCTCCAAAACTCATGGATGCAAGATATAAGAACTGGAATGAGAACAAGAGGACTGGACGAAATGGAGTGGATGAATAGAGAAGAATAGAGAAGAAAAATAAAATTTTAGGCACAGAAAGTTTTGTAAACATTGAAAATAAACTCACTGGCACTATCGAACCCATAGGTTCATTACCGCGCGGACATAAGCTCTCCATATATCCCTATCCTGAGCCAATGTTTTCTAATCATCCCCTGTATAATCTACTTCCCTCAAATCATAGTTAATGTTATTCTCACACCTCATTCTTGGTCTACGAACTAGGCGTTTTCCCTCTGGTTTTCCTACAAGAAACTTCCATGCACGTCTTTCATTCCCCATTCGTGCCACATGTCCTGCCCATCTCAGTCTACGAGACTTAACTGTTCTTATTATATCTGTCAAATAGTCTTCTCCATACACCTGTCTGTTCACCTCTCTTTGATCCAAACATTTTCCTGAGAACTTTATTCTCAAATATTAATAATCTCCTGTCCTCCCTTAAAGTAAGAGTCCATGTTTCGCGTCAATATAATATAACTGGAAGAATAACAGTTTTACATACAATATCTTCAGTTTAACTTTTTTTTTAAAGGCTTGGGGGTGATGAAAGAAAGTTCGTGTAATGCATAATAGCACGCAATTTTCCAGAATTGAGCCTATGTTTAATTTCTTTCTGCATCTCATTCCTGTTTGTGATTATTGTTCCTAGGTATTTTAATTCAGTTACTCCCTCAAAATTTCCCTCATTTCTCATTGCCTGTCCATTTCCATTATAAAATTGATTTCTATGTGTGAACAATTGGTGCATAGGCCTATAGGCTAATAGTTCTCAAAGATATTTAATATATTTCTTGCAAAGAAATTTCTGAAACGTCAATAAAAAACAATTAAGTATATAGGTTTTATTGTGTCTTGGCGTCTTTCATAATAATCCTTACAATGACCTAGTTATGACAAGTTTTGATTCTCTTTTACTGATGTCGAACTTCATATGTTTGGAATCCGTTGAGTTTATTGTTGAAATTACATTAGCAAAGTCGTTTTGTTTTGTTTTTATAAAGATCAACTTTTCACTGCTGCATTCGTTTTTTTGTTTTTTTTTTGTGAATTGTGTTAACATATGGTTATATTCTCAAAGTTTTTAATGTGAGTTATCCAGTGCTCTTTTACTCATATATACAATAACCAACCACATCGTAAAGCTCTAAAAGCACATATTTTCATATTGTATAGAAGAGGAATCAAAGAAACCATATTTTCAAAATATATGCAATAAAATTACATATAATCCAGTAGTAGAATAAATATTCGAAAATACAATCCCAACAATGAAACTGTTAAAAATTTCATGTAGAAATCTATTTAGAATTTCCCCCAGAGAACTGTTGTGTAGAAAGTCCGTGTCGAAAAAAAAAAATCACGTTTCAATTGCGGGGGCACGCCGTAGCTTAGTGGTTAAGGCACTGAGCTACAAGCCGGAGGGTCGAGGGTTCTAGTCCCATTGGGGTCAGGATTTTTAAACTGACCCAAACCCTCTGGCGGCACTATGGCCCTGGGGTCGACTCAGCCTCTAACGGAAACGAGTACCAGACGCTTGTTCTGGGAGTAAAGGCGGCCGTCACGCAGGGTTGACAACCCGGCTGACAAAAAGTGCCGATTGTCTAGAAAAAGTGGGAGCCTTAACCTCCCACTACCCCAAGGGCCTCCGGGTCTGTTGTGGGATCACTTTACTTTAGGGGGCACGCCGTAGCGTAGTGGTTAAGGCACTGCGCTACAAGCCGGAAGGTCGAGGGTTCAAGTCCCGATGGGGTCAGGATTCTTAAACTGACCAAAACCTTCTGGCGGCACTATGGCCCTGGGGTCGACTCAGCCTCTAACGGAAATGAGTACCAGACGCTTGTTCTGGGGTAAAGGCGGCCGTCACGCAGGGCTGACAACCCGGCTGACATCAAGTGCCGATTGTCTAGAAAAAGTGGGAGCCTTAACCTCCCACTACCCCAAGGGCCTCCGGGCCTGTTGTGGGATCACTTTACTTTAGGGGGCACGCCGTAGCGTAGTGGTTAAGGCACTGCGCTACAAGCCGGAAGGTCGAGGGTTCAAGTCCCGGTGGGGTCAGGATTTTTAAACTGACCAAAACCTTCTGGCGGCACTATGGCCCTGGGGTCGACTCAGCCTCTAACGGAAATGAGTACCAGACGCTTGTTCTGGGGTAAAGGCGGCCGTCACGCAGGGCTGACAACCCGGCTGATCAAGTGCCGATTGTCCAGAAAAAGTGGGAGTCTTAACCTCCCACTACCCCAAGGGCCTCCTGAGGCCTGTAGTGGGAATACTTTACTTTATTGCTTCTTCTTCTTCCTCCTCTACGCATGAAAGCTGCCACCCATTGAAGAAGAAGGGCTAGCAACACTTCCAATATGTAAATGTTTACATTACAGAGTCATTCACAAAGTAAGTCGGACCGATAAATTGGAACAAAAACTTTTAATTTTGAGGCACTAAAATACATTGCCAAATCTCTTATTTAAACTAGGGGAAAGTTATACAACTCCTGACTTAGGTGGATTGTATAACCCTCTCAACCTGTCTCACTCCACTCCGCATTAATCAAGCAGGGAGTCCGTCTGCTTCGTCCAGTGGGTTGACATTGCCGAATTCTGGCTTCAATTACTGTGCCTTGCAGTTAAAAGTGGCAGATATTTTTTGGACACAGCCTTAGTACTTCACAACGCTTCTGTGAGATAAATTTCAAGGTAGCTCTTGTGCCAACATCTCTCAAAAACATTAAACTGAAAATAGATAAGACTGTTATTCTTCCAGTTATATTATCTGGGTATGATACATGGGCACTTAGTCTAAGGGAGAATAAAAGATAACGAATATTTGAGAATAAAGTTCTTAGGAAAATGTTTGGCTCAAAGAGAGATGAACAGACAGGCGAATGGAGAAGACTACATAACAATGAGCTACTTCATCTTTATAGGAAACCAGATACTTAATTTGAAAAGCTGATTCACGTAGACCGAGATTAGCAGGATGTATTGTACAAATGGGAAATGGAAAGGGGACATGGAAGTTTCTTGTAGGAAAACCAGAGGGAAATCACCCAGTTGGCAGACCAAGAAGGAAAACCAGAGGGAAAACACCCAGTTGGTAAACCAAGAATGAGGTGGGATAAAAACATTAACCATGAGTTGAGGTAAGTTGATTATATCAGACGATAATTGGAAAACATTAGCTCAGGATAGGGATGTATGGAGAACATATGTCCATGCGGCCATAAACCTCCGAATTCGATAGTGCCAGTGAGTTAGTTAATAAGTTATAAATACATGCATACCGGCTTTATGAGGTTCTCGCAAGACCAGTATTAAGATATGGTAGTGAAGCATGGACAACACGAAGAAGATATACTTAATACTTGATACAGGCTTTCCACTTTAAAGCAGTTCGCCCTTGATTCCTGCTTTCCAGAGATTCCTATCTTCCCATTGTCCCTCTTCTATACCCCTCTTCATCATAGCATCATATATTCCCTCATACCATGTTCTTCTACTTCTCCCCCTCATCCGTCTGCTTGGTACCATCCAATCCAACACCTGTTTAGGCCATCTAGGCCCAGCCGTCCACCCCTTGGGATACCTCGGTCGTCATGACCATACTCCCAAGTCCTAGTTCTAGTCCTCCCTATCCTATGTTCGCGTCCACGTTCAAGTTCCCGTCCTTAAACCAACACCCCAGGGAGAGAGTGTTGGAGTTTGCAGTTCTGGGAATTGCTGAGCTACATAGTACATCAGGTCGCTCAATCCTGACGACCCCACAGTTGGTCCACGGGCTCCATGAGCCTAGCCGGGAGGACTGCTGTCGCAGATCCACCGACCATTCCCCTGTTCTGCCTCCAGGGACGTGTCCTGCAGCCGTTGTGAGACCGGCTAGGGCTACAAACCTAACAGTGTGAGACTTTTAGTACATCCAGGTGCTCATCTCCTGGCGACCCCACAGTTTGTCGACGGGCCCGTAGGCCAAGCCAGGAACCAGTACAGTAGCTCCCCGCTGGACTGGTCCGAGCCGAGCCCTGGTGTGCCCCCAGGACGCCTTCTGCAGCTGTTGTGGGCCAGCACGGAGCTCGCAAGCTCCAACAGATGAGCAAATAGTACGACAAGGCGCTCAACTCTTGCCTACCCCACTAATGGTTCACGAGTCCCTTGGACTTGACCGGGAGGACTCTCTACAGATCCACCGATCTTTCCCCCAGTGCACCAGCTGGGGACGTGTTTGGTTGCTGAAGTGGGTCCAGCCTGAGCATTAGTACGTCAGGTCACTCAACTCCTGACGACCTCACAGATTGTCCTTGGGTCACTCGGTTCCAGAGTCGGCGCTAAGTCCCAAAAGCCAAAAGACCGCGCTTCCTCCCTTCCCGAGCTTATTGACCTGGTGGTAATTCCCAGCATTACGCCCGGTATTGTCCCAACCAGCCCGTTCGCAAGACTAAGCCTAGTCGTGTAGCTGCTGTGAGGCAGCCCACTGAGCAATGTAGGCATCCAGGGTGCTCATCTCCCATGGTGCCCCCACAGATGGTCTCAGGTTCAATGAACCAAGAGAGAAGGAGCGACACGATCCCCTACTCTCCCACCGCCACGCCAACAGCGGCTCATGCTCCCGCTTGTGGGCCGGGATCGTTTTAGGTTTGGCAGTAGGTCCCTCATTCAAATGTTTTTCCTGCTGACCCCACTCATGGTCCGCGAGTCCATCGGACTTGGAAGGGAGGACTTACTAGCAGATCCACCGACCTTTTCCCCACTACGCCACCGAGGGGACGCGTTTTGCTGCTGGAGTGGGCGCAGCACGAGCTATATAGTACGTCAGGTCGCTCGAGTCCTGACGACCCCACAAATGGCCCGCGGGTCCGGTCTGGACCTAGCCGGGAGGAATGCAAGCAAACCACCGACCGTTCCCCTATCCGCCACCCGGGGACGCGCCCTGTTGCTGTTGTGAGCACAGCTGGGGCCCGACGGACCCCCAGGGACCTGTTTAGGCCATTGGTCTTCCAACATCCGTTGTACATATCCATACCACGAAGAAGAGATGGAAGCCGTTTAACAGCAAATGAGATGCGATTTATTCGCCGTACACCAGGCTACACAAAGTGGGACCATAAAAGAAATATGGAAATTATGGAAGAGTTGGATGTAGAACCCATTCTTCACCATATACAAAACTACCAGAACACCTGGAAAGCCCATCTTCAACGAATGCCGTCTTATAGAATTCCAAAAAGTATGCTTCGTTACTGCCCAAAAGGCAAAAGATTGTGGGACGTCCAAAAAATCGCTGGGTGGAAAATTCCTCTTTGAGACTTTAACAGGCCACACGGCCTAATACTTGCATGGATGATGATGATGATGAAATACATGCGTACATAAATAATGTGTTTGTTATCAAAATACTGAAGATATTTAAGAAACTAAAACAACACGCTTTATTAGAAAACCGAACTAAAAAATGAAAAATAATTTTAATTTCCAACACGCTTGGGATAAAATTAAAGTGGTCAACAAAAAAATCATCTCCAACACATCTAAAATGAAACTAGAGTTATCTACAAAAAGTAATAATTTTACCATCAAAAGCGTGGGGCGCTCTATATCAATTAATATATTTGATAATAAACAGATATTGGTAAATGTAATCTCTAAGAAGAAAACGTAAGAACCATAAAAAGTACCCCACGCTTTTGATGGTAATTTTTTTTGTAGATAATTCTAGATGTGTTGGAGATGATTTTTTTGTTGACCACTTTAATTTTATCCCAAGCGTGTTGGAAATTAAAATTATTTTTTCATTTTTTAGTTCGGTTTTCTAATAAAGCGTGTTGTTTTAGTTTTTAAACTATTATTTTTTTAATTTTTAGTTTGTCATAAACCGGAATACCATGAAAATGTAATTGCTTAATACTCTTCTAAAAAAAATCCTCCGGGCCGGATTTGAACCAGCGACCTATGGATTACTGAAATTATGTACCACTATAGTCCACCGCTCTACCAACTGAGCTCTTACAACGATTGACTAAAAAGTCGGTAAGTCCGCAACCTATTATACCGGTTTCAATTTTTTTGGTGTCCTGATGATCCTGGCCAGGATCTTAGAAAACGTTCATGAAATTATTGTATTGCCATTTGTCCTTTACAAGTATACAAAGTTTCAATCAAGTCTATCCAATGTTTTAAGTGGGTGAAAATCGTGTTGAAAGATTCCATTACATAGACAGATACAGGTCAAGCTAATATCCATCCATCCATCCATCCATCCATAGTAAATCTGCCCGAGGGCAGGTCCTTCACTGCAATCATAGCATTTTCATGCTATGCTTGCAGCTTTACTAGGGAATTGTAGGTGTGCTAGCTTCCCGTTGCTTTCCACACCGGTGAAGGATGATGATAATGATAAGGATGATGATGGTGATGATGGCCATATGATTTCGGGGACCGTTTGGGCCTTAAAGTTTTCCGGGCATTTGTCTTACAGGTGAGGAAAAACCCCGATAAAAATCTCATCCAGAAAAACTGCCCCAACCGGGGATCGAACCCAAGCTCGCTGCGTGACAAGGCAGCACGCTACCTCGAGACCACAGCGGTGGACTTCGGTATAGAAAAGAAACGAGAATTCAATTTACCCACATATTTAGCTATATTGTATTGTCATTGATCCTTTACAAGTGTACAAAGTTTAAAGTTGATCCAATGTTTTTAAGTGGGTGAAAATCGTGTTGAAAGATTCCGTTACATAGATAGATACAGGTCAAGCTAATATAAAGCCGTGTAAAAGGACGATATTGTAGAAGAAACAGGTCTACAACAGATCAGATTTTCAGTTTAAGACAGATGTTAGAGAAGAAATGGGAATATAATGGTACTGTACATCAACTATATGTAGACTTCAAAAAAGCATATGATTCAATTAAGAGGAGAAGTTATATAGTATCCTGCTGGAGTTCGGAATTCCTAAAAAGTTAGTTAGACTTATACGAATGTGTCTAAATGGCTCAAAGATAGGGGTGCGTGTAGGCAAACAGTTTCAGACACTTTTGAAATCCAGAATGGGTTGAAGCAAGGAGATGGGCACTATCCTCCTTTACTATTTAATTTTGTACTAGAGCATGCCATTAAATCTTTAGAGAATGAGAGGCTTACAACACAATGGTATTAATAAGCTGTTAGTTTATGCTGATGATGTAGTACGAACTGGCCCGATAGAGAGGAGATACTAAAGGCCCAACACGCACCACACTATGAGTAACACTAAGGAAATTAGGAATGGAAATAAATATCAGTAAAACTAAATATATGGTCACACGTAGAGAAATTCAGTATATAATGAAAGTGGACAGCTAATGACAAATGAGGGAACATTTTGAGGAAGTGTCTGAATTCAAATACCTAGGAACAATAATAACACAATATGAATGAGATGCAAAAAGAAATTAAACATCGGCTCAATTCTCGGAAATGCATGCTATTATGCCATGTGCAGAGACTGTTGATGTCCCAACTCCGTTCAAAAAACGTTAAAGCTGAAAATATATAAAACTATTATTCTACCAGTTATATTATATGGATGCGAAACCTGGCTCTTACGTACGATTAAAGGAGGAAAGGAGATTACGAGTATTTGAGAATAAAGTTTCTTAGGAAAATTTTTGGGATCAAAGAGGAGATGAACAGACAGGTGAATGGAGAAGACTACATAACAATGAAACTACATGGTCTTTATAGGAAGCCAGATTAATAAGAAACAGTTAAGTCTCGTAGACTTGCGATGGGCAAGGACATGTTGCAACGTATGGGGAATGAAAGACGTGCATGGAAAACTTCATTGTAGGAAAGCCAGAGGGAAAACGTCCAGTTGGTAGACCAAGAATGAGGTGGGAGAACAACATTAACTATGATTTGAGGGAAGTAGATTATACAGGGAATGATTGGAAAGCATTAGCTCAGGATAGGGATGTATGGAGAGCTTATGTCCGCGCGGCCATGAACCTTCGGGTTCGATAGTGCCAGTGAGTTAGTTAGTTAGTTAGTTTATTGTAGATCTTTATATGTGATATACGGATGGGAAAATGGAATGGATACGATTTTGGGTTAATGGCACAAATAATGTCATAATGCTGCAAGTCCGATAGTAAGGGAACATAAATCGACTGTGTCTCCCACGATCCTCTAGTCAAGCTTCTGCCCGTCTCCTGATCCTGTAATTACAGCCATCTTTGTACTCTGTAAGCATACATGAGCCTCTGGCAAACACTTTCCTTTCCATACTATCCCAAAACAGAACAACTACAGTCGGACGGTACGTAGATCTAAAGACCTGCTTGGTTTTCAAGAGTCCCAGCCTATGAAATTATTGATCTACTAGAGGAAAATCTTACAAAGAGTATCATCATCATCATCATCGTCACTCCAAGAATTATGGCAATTGTCCGTTCCGACTTCTTAATGCATGAGCCCAACTTTTCTAGATCTTCCCACATCAGATCTTCTTCTTGCCTGATAACACTGAGCAACAAAAAATAAACTTTTTTCTTGTCTCAGAAAGGAAAATATGTGATTCTGATAGTATTTTTTCTCCTGACTTCAAATATGATATCGGTTTTTCTCCATCACGCAAGGTTTCCGAGAGACATGCATTTATAATTTCAAACACTTTAATATTTTCTACATTCGTAACTACGCAATATTCGAACATTTGGAATCACCTAGATAGTAAGAAATGACGATTTTCTGCTATATTTCGCCTGTGGAGCATCCCTCTTGATGGTCCAACAATAATCGGCCAGCATATTAGGATTCCGTTTGCCTTGATATCTCTTTTCCATAGCTGAAATCTCCTGAGTTAGCTCATTTGGTTTTATTTTACAATGGACAAATGGACGAAAAGACGTTTATTAAAAAATAATTATTTAAATCCATAAATTGAAATTGAAATAAAAAACTGTGGGTGATGGAGAAATGCCGAATACATAATATTTGAAAACACGATAAAAAAACTGCATTAAGTACAACTATTGGTACTCATGAGACAAAAATCATGTTGACCAGTGTAATTTCTTGCTAGCAGTGCATGCTGTATCCCTCCTTACTCATTCCATTCATGTCATCAATTCACTTTTGTCTATAATTCGTGACTTTATACAATAAAGGCTGCACTGTTAATTCTTCTCTTATATTTTCATTTCTAATTCTATCAAGTTTTGTAAACGTTAAACTGGAAATATATAAAATTATTATTCTACCAGTTATATTATATGGATGCGAAACATGGACTCTTACTTTAAGATAGGAAAAGAGGTTACGTGTATTTGAGAATAAAGTTCTTAGGAAAATTTTTGGACCAAAGAGAGATGAACAGACAAGTGAATGGAGAAGACTACTTAACAATGAACTACATGGTCTTTATAGGAAGCCAGATATAATAAGAACAGTTAAGTCTCGTAGACTGCGATGGGCAGGACATGTTGCACGTATGGGGAATGAAAGACGTGCATGGAAGCTTCTTGTAGGAAAGCCAGAGGGAAAACGCCCAGTTGGTAGACCAAGAATGAGGTGGGAGAATAATTTTAACTATGATTTGAGGGAAGTAGATTATACAGGGAATGATTGGAAAGCATTAGTTCAGGATAGGGATATATGGAGAGCTTATGTCCGCGCGGCCATGAACCTACGGGTTCGATAGTGCCAGTGAGTAAGTGATTCTATCAAGTTGTTTACATCCTTTAACTTTTCTGAGGAACCTCATCTCCGCCATCTGTATTCTATCTTTCTGTTTTTTCACTGGAGCCCAATTTTCATATCCGTACAATATTGTGGGAATTGCCGTAACTTTACACATTTTTATTTTTATTTATTTTTTAATTTTATTTTTCAACTTCCTCTGTATTGTTCCACATACCGTCTGAAATTTATTTATTTTGGATTTAATATCTCTCTCTCCATATTGAAGCTAATAAAGTAAAGTAAAGTATTCCCACTACAGGCCTCAGGAGACCTTTGGGGTAGTAGAAGGTTAAGGCTCCCACTATTTCTAGACAATCGGCACTTGATGTCAGCCGGGTTGTCAGCCCTGCGTGACGGCCGCCTTTACCCCAGAACAAGCGTCTGGTACTCATTTCCGTTAGAGGCTGAGTCGACCTCAGGGCCATAGTGCCGCCAGAAGGTTTGGGTCAGTTTAAAAATCCTGACCCCACCGGGACTTGAACCCTCGACCTTCTGGCTTGTAGCGCAGTGCCTTAACCACTACGCTACATAACGCAGCCGAAATATTAGAAACTAGACACCTGTTCTATACTTTAGTTTCTTAAATAATTTTGGAAGTCACTGGATATATTCCTCAAAAAGCCTTGAAAAGGAATAACTTGACACATATAATACAATATGTTAAACACAATTTCACTTTTCATAACCCAATTTTGATAATTTTATTATATTCTAAGTCATCATCATTCAGGTTTTTACATCTGAGATTTTAATTATATCTTTCTGCTGAAGATGGAAGTATTTTCTGAAAGTCCTACTGTTTTTAAAATACTTATTTTTAAAAGATTTTAATCTGATTCAACTCGGTGGCACCTGCAGGTATTTATTTTAATATTTTGTTTTGTGATTTTAAGGCTCAAACGGTCCTCGAACATCATATGACCATCATAATCATCACCAATAATATTCGCCTTATATTTCCGATTGAGGTCTTTCCACTTTTCAGCGGTTGTCCTTTTACCAGCCGGCTGCTGGCCCTTCACATCCACATGTGTCAATCACAGAGGTAGATGATCAGCAGCCAGTGTAGGGGTGACATGTGGTTAGCATGTCGAGTCCCCCAGCCGTTATAGCCTGCTCCTCAACCTGGAGCCGCTACTTATTGTAGCTACCCAATTGCCTCACGATGCTGGGTGGGCACCGGTCCCATACTGGCCGAAATACCATGAGAAAATTTCTTCCCCCATGGAGACTCGAACCTTAACCGCTCGGCTACGGCGCGGGACCGCCTAATATTAAGTTTATAATTAAGGACACTTCTGGCGCACCACTATCATCATCTACCATCATAATATCAGGTCTGTGTAACCTCGCCTTCCAGGCGCCACAACCTCAGAAGTGGGTTCAATTACTCCAATGCCAGGAGAGGACACAAGAAATGTCGACATGATAATCTAGGGCACGGAATAAAAAAGTATTTGATTTTGTCATCGGAAACATTTGAGATTATATATATATATAGGAAAGAAACAAAGGAAGATAAACATGAAGATTAAAGATGAGGCCATTGAGCAAGTGGAGAGCTTCAAATACTTGGGTTGTACTATCAGTAGTAACATGAACTGCGGTCAAGAAGTAAAGCTGAGGATAGCAATGGTAAAAGAAGCTTTTAACAAGAAGAGGAGCTTTTTCTGCGGACCTATGGCAAGAGAAATAAAAAAGAGGCTAGTGAAGTACTTGTGTGGAGTGTAGCATTATATGGTGCAGAGACGTGGACATTTGGACGGAATGAGGAAAAGCGACTGGAAGCTTTTGAGATGTGGATATGGAGAAGAATGGAACGTATAAAATGGACAGACAAAGTAAGAAATGAAGATGTGCTAGACAGAGTGGGTGAAAGAAGAACAATGCTGGAACTGATAAAGAAGAGGAAAAGAAATTGGATTGGCCACTGGCTAAGAAGAAACTGCCTGCTGAAGGATGCTCTAGAAGGAATGGTCAACGGAAAGAAAGTTAGAGGCAGAAAAAGACATCAGATGATAGACAATATTAAAATAAATGGTTTGAATGGAGATACAAAAAGGAAAGCTGAGCCAAGGAAAGAGTGGAGAATGCTGAGTTTGCAGTGAAAGACCTGCTCTTGAGCAGAACACTATGAATGAAATATATATATATATAAAGTTTTCTCAATTTAGGATGTGATATAACTTATAGAGAAAATAAAGATATAGAAAATAAAGTAAATAAATTTCAGGCTATTTGTGGAACCATAAAAAGAACCTTAGGTCGGAAAACAAGAAAAGATACGGAACTTAAATTATATAAAACAATGGCTGTTCCTTTGTTGTTGTATGGAAGTGAAAATTGGATAATGAAATTTAGGGATAAAAGCAGGATACAGACTGCGGAAATGCTGTTTTTACGTAATGTGAAAGGATGCACAAGAGCGGATAGAATAAGGAATGAAACTATACGAGAAGAATTAAATATAGCTATATAAAATTGAAGGTAAAATCATCGAAAATAATAAGAAATGGACAGGACACTTAATGAGAATGAACAACGAAAGAATACCAAAAAGAACCTTCCTGTATAATCCCAGAGGAACAAGAGATGTTGGCCGACCACGTAGAAGATGGACTCCACTTTTAACTTCGCCGGAACAGGCTGCATAGCCTAAACCTTGTAGTAGAAGAAGTTTTCCCTTTTGAAATTTTATCTAACAAAACATGTTTTTGTTGTATGAGCGATCTCAGGAATAAACCCCTTTAAGGAAAAAATTCCTGTAGTCTGACCGGGAATCGAACACGGGATCTCATGAACTGTGGTCAGAAGCTCTTGCCGCAAGATCGAGCGACTGATCTACTCTTAATTAAAACAGTCTTAATTGTATTTATGCCACTTATATCCTGAATCATAACAAATTGACATGATGTGTTACTGTCAAACAAGTGACAGATAGAAAGTTGTGCTCGTGATCCCTGGAGGGTAACATCCCACAGGTTGGGGATATGCAGCTCATGACGTCAGGATGTGATACTGCATATATGACTCAACCCTTTTCCTTGTCTTCGCAACCCTTCCACTTACACCCTTCTTTATGTCAAGAGTACCATGTTAGGGGGATGCATGAAAGAAAATTGCACGTGCAGAATGCGACATATCGATCTTTGGGTTGCAAGTAAGACGCGTTGGGGGTTGTTTTCCAAGTGTCATCTTACGTTTCTTCCCTCGCCATAACCTAGCTTCATAAAAAACACTGCGTTTTAATTTCTTTAAAGAGGCAAAAGATCTGATTTTTATATCATAAAGGCCAACACGCACACACTATTGAGTAACACTAAGAAATTAGGACTAGAAGTAAATATCAGTAAAACTAAATATATGGTCACACGTAGGAATTCAGTATATAATGGAAATGGACAGCTAATGACAAATGAGGGAAATTTTGAGGAAGTGGCTGAATTCAAATACCTAGGAACAATAATCACAAATATGAATGAGATGCACAAAGAAATTAAAAATAGGCTCAATTCTGGAAATGCGTGCTATTATGCATTGCAGAGACTTGTCCCAACTCCTTTCAAAAAACGTTAAGCTGAAAATATATAAAACTATTATTCTACCAGTTATATTACATGGGTCCGAAACATGGACTCTTACTTTAAGGGAGGAAAGGAGATTACAAGTATTTAAGAATAAAGTACTTAGGAAAATTTTTGGACCAAAGAGAGATGAACAGACAGGTGAATGGAGAAGACTACATTACAATGAACTACATGGTCTTTATAGGAAGCCAGATATAATAAGAACATTTAAGTCTCGTAGAATGCGATGGGCAGGACATGTTGCACGTATGGGGAATGAAAGACGTGCCTGGAAACTTCTTGTAGGAAAGCCAGAAGGAAAACGCCCAGTTGGTAGACCAAGAATGAGGTGGGAGAACAACATTAACTATGATTTGAGGGAAGTAGATTATACAGGGAATGATTGGAAAGCATTAGCTAAGGATAGGGATGTATGGAGAGCTTATGTCCGCGCGGCCATGAACCTACGGGTTTGATAGTGCCAGTGAGTAAGTAAGTAAGTAACATCATAGTCTATCTATCTCTCTATCTTCGGGTTTTTACAGCTGCTGCCGTCTTCCCGTGCCAAACCTCCAAAGCCTACGGTCTTGGGCATCTTCAATGCTTAGCCCTCTAGCTTGCAATACTGTCTTCATGTTTTCCTTCCATTTTAACCTTGGTCTTTCTCTTTTCTTCTTTCTGTTCGGATGCCATTCATATAGTTGCTTCGGCCATCGCTCATCTTCCATTCTTAAAACATGTCCTTACCACTTTAATTCATTCTCCTCAATTCTTTCAATTATGCTTTCTTCTACTTCCATTATGTTTCTAATTTCCTTATTTGTGACATGTTCTAATTTAGACTTTATGGCACTTCTTCGTAAATAATCCATTTCTAGAGCTATTAGTCTATTCTTGTAGTACTTATTGATTGTCCATACCTCACTTCCGTACATTGCAACAGATTCCACCAATGTTTTACCAATATTTTTTTTTGTGTCTTTCCAAATATGCTTATCCCACCATATGATGATATTATTTTGCTACTCAATTCAATTCTATGTTTTATGTTCTCTTTGCCTATACCTTCAATGTTATCCATAATCATTCCCAAATATTTAGTTTGTTTCACTTGCTTTATTTGGATTCCTTCTTCCAATATTAAATGTTCTCGTTCATTGCTATTTATTGCCAGATATTCTGTTTTTTGTAAATTTACTGTGAGACCCCATGATTCATATGTGTTTTTCAACCTTTTTATCATGAAATCCATATCAAATTTGTCTTGCGCTAAAACCAGTTGATCATCGACAAATTACTAGTCCATTCACGAATTTAGGCCATTTATTGACCTGTTTCGGCCTCAATAGAAACCCTATCCAAAAGTCTTTTTAGTGGACTTCCTGGTCTTCTGCTTCCTGTAGGTTTGTAGCTTAACATTTGTTTGGTTAGTCCGTCGCCGTGGCGTAGTCGGTAGAGTCACTACCTTCAACTCCGGCGACCCGGGTTCGATTCCCGGCGGGGTAGGGGATTTTTAATCTCCACCCTGGGTCTGGGTGTGTGTCCTGTGCTTGTGTCTATATGTGTGTATAACAGAAAGTTAACTTAAAAGGTAAAGCAATAAGGGAAACAGTGTAAACGAAAAGAGGGGGGGGGGAAACTGAATGTAAACAAAGTTTAAAAAAATTTTAAAAAAGAAGAAGAAAACAATTGTACAGACTAAGAAGTAAACAAATAAATGGGTTTACCTTCCCTCTGATACATCCAGCAATCCCTTAAGTACAGTGTTTATCGATTACGTTTGCTATAGTGTACAAACAAGACTGTTGTAGTAATACAAACATCCATCCATAGTAATTCTGCCCGAAGGCAGGTCCTTCACTGCAATCATAGCATTTTCATTCTATGCTTGCAGCTTTACTAGGGAATTGTGTAGGTGTGGTAGCTTCCCATTGCTTTCCACACCGGTGAAGGATGATGATGATGATGATAATGGTAAGGATGATAATGATTAGGATGATGGCCATATGATTTCGGGGACCGTTTGGGCCTTAAAGTTTTCCTGACATTTGTCTTCTAGGTGAGGAAAAACCCCGATAAAAACCTCACCCCAGAAAAACTGCCCCGACCGGGGATCGAACCCGGGCCCGCTGCGTGATAAGGCAGCACGCTACCTCGAGACCACAGCGGTGGACTAATACAAACAAGTGAGTATAAATTACACATTATTTTGAGTCCCTACCTTCCACTCCGGCGACCCGGGTTCGATTCCCGGCAGGGTAGGAGATTTTAAATCTCCGCCTTGGGTCTGGGTGTGTCCTGTCCTTGTGTCTATGTGAGAATAAACGAAAGTTAACAAAACAGGTAAACAAAAAAGGTAAAAAGGTAAAACAAAATGGAAAAACCGTATGAACGAAAAAAAAAAAGGTCAGTTTATTTAAAAAAAAGTTATGCTGTGATCCTACATTCGATGAACATGTTGCATCAGTTTTCATTTAATTATCCCTTATTCTTCTTCAGTAATAGATCTTGGACTACATCTAGACGCAAATTTTACCTGGCAAACACAAGTGAAACACATATGTAAAAAGACTTTCTCCATCTTACATTATCTTAGACGTTTAAAGAATTTTCTCCGAGTTTTGTTAAAACAAATCCTTGTGCAGAATCTTGTGTTGCCACACTTCGATTATTGTGACGTTATATATAATGATCTAAACCATGACTTGTCGCAAAGACTGCATTATGGTTCTGACGTAGGTTTTCCATTTCCATCTTGGTCTGCCACGTTTATTTCTTCCAGGGAGTGACCATTGGTATATATATTTTTAGCCATCTTTCATTTTCCATTCTTTGTACATGGCCATACCATTTAAGCGTTTGATTTTCAATCATCTTAACAATAGATGTGGTGACATTCATTTCTCTCCAAAGGAATTCATTTCTTATTTTATCCGGTCTTGTTTTTTGGAGGCTTCTTCTAAAATAATCAAATTCAACTGTTCTAATTTTATTCTTTTGTAATTCCGTCAAAGACCAAGTTTCACTTCCATATGACAAAATATTCTGTATTACGTTCTCATAAATTTTCATTTTAGTTTCCTTTGTAATATTTTTGTTCCAAATTACTCCATGTAATGTCTTAGTTGCATTTTTTGTCATATCAATTTTAGTCTGTGCATCTCTCTCACAGGTACCTGAACTTGTAATTATTGACCCAACATATTTTTAAAAAATCACATTTTTTTTATTTTCCCTGTTTCGAGTATGAGGTCATCCACATCCTTTCCCAAACACATATATCCTGTTTTATGTAAATTTATATTCATTCCCCATTTTTTATAATCTTCCATTAATTTATTTATCATATATTTCATATGCGCCCAGTGTATAGACCAAGAATGAGGTGGGAGAATAACATTAACTATGATTTGAGGGAAGTAGATTATACAGGGAATGATTGGAAAGCATTAGTTCAGGATAGGGATGTATGGAGAGCTTATGTCCGCGCGGCCATGAACCTACGGGTTCGATAGTGCCAGTGAGTAAGTATCATATATTTCATATCATCTTCATCCCTGCAAAAATTATTTGATCATCTGCAAACAACAATGAATGCAGTACTTTTCCTCCTATAGGAATACCCATTTCAGATCATTTTTAAACCATAAGTTAAGAGCCTGGTCTAAATAAATGTTAAAAAGAATTGGTGACAAACTGCATCCCTGCTTAAGGCCTTTATTCACTGTGAATTCCTCTGTTATTCTAAAACGATAAAAGTATTTCTTTCAGAATAGAGACAATAGAAAGACCTCTCAAGCAAACTTATGGAGCTTCCACACCCAGCTATGAATTTACTAGCTCATTGGGACCATCGAACCCATATATATCACAGTATAAAGGTTAAGACGTCTGCTCCAAATAGGTTTTTAAATTTGTGTTATAACAAAAGAACATAGTTATATAAAATTATTATTGAAGTTAGAACCGCGATGTTGTATTATTAAACAAAAGAGAATTGATAAAAAATAGTTGAAGCCATGAAAATGGCGGGAATTGTGCAACAAAGCAAAGTGGAATGTATCGATCTATACGCAATAATTACTCAATCAATTTTACGAATCAGCGATTGGCAAATAATTAAAACAGAACGTCCAGATGCACCGCTGCTGGAGTGAGATGGAAAATTGTAGGCCATTGTATTATGTTGCCATGCAACGGGGACTCCCCCCCCCCTACATGCATTGTCCGAGTAGAGTCAACAGCATTCACTTTTATAATTGCAAAAAGTACTAACTGACAAAAATACAACATGGATAACTATAAAATAATCATTTGCATCACTGATCCATGGTTCTTCTTCCTTTATTAGTCTCTATAAGGTCTATTTTTCTTATCAATTTATAGGAAATTTCTTCATTTTGGTAATAGTATACTATTTATTAAATAGGATCTTCTTTCTGACAATTTAACTCATGCCCCAAATGGCAGGTAACGACCAATCACATTTCAAATGATTTTTGATTTACA
>JASPKZ010009927.1:0-37861 GCA_030220185.1 Diploptera punctata
AAAGGACGGGAGGATATGGACAAGTGGATGGAAAGCGATTGAGTGGAGAAGGAAAACAAAACTTTAGGCGTAGAAAGACGTGGAATCATATTTGAAAATCCTGTATATAAATACATCAATAGCCCTAAAATTATTTATATTATTAACAAGTTAAAAAAGTAATTATTCATAGTTATACATAATATTATCCATCCCTCCATAAGTAATTCTACCCCCGGGCAGGTCTTTCACTGCAATCACTAGTCATATTTCATGCTATGCTTTGCAGGCTTTACTAGGGAATATAGGTGTGATTAGCTTTCCGTTTGCTTTCCACACCTGCGAAGGCTATGATGATGGTGAATGGCCGGGATGATTTTCTTCGGGGCCGTTGAGGCTCTAAACCTTTCCTTACATTTGTAGTGTACAGGTGAGGACAAACCACACCGAATAAAACTTCAACCATGAGCCTGTCCATACCGGGAATCGAACCCGGACGTGACAAGGCACAACACGAGCTACTTCGAGAACACAGAGGTAAATCAGTATAAAATTACTCTGTATATAACATAATATTTTTTACGTTACGTTAGTTTCATATTTATAAGGTTCGAAAACAACGGATAATTTACATGCGCGAATCTGTTTGTCGAAATGTATCCGGAGAACTAATGTATTACATGTGGCAACAATCTATTTCTTTATTCCCAGTCTCCTCGAGAAAAATAATAAGTGGCTCACTGGCCTGGGTAAAAGTTCAGTCAATACACATATTACATTATTGTTAATATTTACACGAAAATTATCAAAGCTAGCGTAAAAAAAAATAATATGTTCAGCTAATTTTGAAAAATTAGGCTATATCCAAAAGAGAATAACTAACACATCTCTGAGCATTATACATAGAGGTATATATTTTATTTTAAAACTTCAAAGTTTTTAAAAAATTTCGTTTTCCATGTTAATTGGACGATCCGTTTGGTACTGTCAGAACTGTAAGATCAAGGTGATACAAGGTGACACTAAGCGATTGGTGTTTGCAACATCTGTACGCGTCAATTGCGGCGAATGTAAACAGGCGCCTGCACGAGTGTAAAGCTTGTAATTTGGCAAATATTTTCAGTGACTTGACTAGTGGATTCATCTGGCAGAAGATGCATCCTACGTTAATTTGAATTTAAAAAAATTGAAAAAAATTCGCAAACATTGGTTTAGTCACCATGTGCATATTTCCCATGAGAAAAAACATATATGTGGATTTATATCACAAAACTTGCGATAGAATGTCCTTGAAAATTCATGGTGTATTTTTGAGTGATTTTAGTCGTAACAGCGGCATATATACAACGTAAAACTTGTTTTTTTTAACGATAAGGAACGGAAGGTACAACACCGGATCATCCAATAATCTGAACATTAACTTGCCCACTTTCTGGTCTAACATAATGTGACTATCGAAGAGGAGTATCGTAGTCTAGCGGGCATAGGATCTCCATACATCCCTATCCTAGGATGTTTTCCAGTCATTCCTTGTATATTCTACATCCCTGATATCACTGCTAATATTAACCCCCACCTCTTTTTTGGCCTACCCTCTGGTTTCCCTACAGAGTATCCATGCCCTTCTTTCATTCCTTATTTGTGTTACATGTGCTGTTCACCGAAGTCTATGAGATTTGACTGTATGAAATCATGTCTTTTAAACTAACCATCTAACTCACTAATGAACTCGCGGTTTCATGGCCGCGTGGACATTAGTTCTCCATACATCCCTATCCTGAGCTAATGTTTTTCAATCATTCTTGTATAATCTACTTCCCTCCAATCAAGTTAATGTTATTATCCTACCGAATGGCGGTTTACGATCTTGTTTTCCTATAAGAAGCTACCATGCCCCACTTTCATTCCCCATTCGTGCCACATGTCCTGCTCATCGCAGTCTATGAGACTCGACTGTACAAAACATGTATTTTAAACTAACCATCTAACTCACTATCGAACTCGTAATTTCATGACCGCTAGGACATAACTCTCCATACATCCCTATCCTGGGTTAATGTTTTCAAATCGTCCCGAGTATAATCTGCTTCCCTCAAATCAAAGTTAATGTTATGCTACCACTTCATTCTTGTTCCACCGAATGGCCGTTTCAGTCTGGTTTTCCTACAAGAAGCTTCCATGACATTCCCCATTCGTGCCACTTGTCCTGAGCATTGCAGTCTATGAGACTTAACTGTTCTTATTATATCCCGTTTCGTACTATATTATATCATGTAGCTCCTGTTATGTAAGTCTTCTGCATTCGCCCGTCTGTTCATCTCTTTATGTCCTAAAATTTTCCAAAGAGTTTTATTCTGAAACAGTACAGTATTTTCATCATATTATTTATTATTATCAATATTAATTATAAAGTAATTATCATTTATAATTAATTAGTTAGGACTTTATACAATAGAGGGGCACTAGAGATATTAACGCAGGAACTAGATAAATCGCCCTTGGATATAGTCGCTTTACAGGAAGTTAGGTGGCCAGGAGTAGGTAGTCAGGAATCAGGAAGCTTTGCATTATTCTATGGGGGTGCAGAAAGACCTGCATTTGGAACGGGTTTTTTAGTCAGAAGGAGGATCCTATTCGCTATCCGAGATATTAAGTTTGTTAATGATAGGATATCATACATAATTCTAAAGGGTAAACGACATGATTTTATAATTGTAAATGTACATGCCCCCACAGAAGATAAAGATGACAAGATCAAGGATGAGTTCTATGAAGAATTAGAATGCTTATTTGATAGCCTTTCACGATATCATATGAAAATTATATTAGGAGATTTTAATGCAAAAGTGGGGCGGGAAGATATATTCAAACCAACAATAGGCAAATTCAGTCTTCATGAAGATAGTAACGACAACGGGGTTAGATTAGTCACATTTGCCACATCAAAGAATCTCATTGTTAAGAGCACAACATTTCAGCATAAGGATATTCATAAATACACCTGGACGTCTCCAGATGGAGAAACTCGGAACCAGATAGATCATGTATTAGTGGATAAACGCTGGCACAGTAGCATCATTGATGTCAGATCAGTTAGATGGACAGACTGCAATTCGGATCATCATCTGGTCAGAGTGAAAATCAGACAACGGCTATCGCTTATGAGAGGAACAAACGCTAAAGATGATTCTGTAAAATATGAATTAAAAAACTTGAAAAATGACGAAATGCAGCAAGAATACCAAATCAAAATTGCTAATAGATTTGAAGTACTGGAATCTTCAGATGACAATGTGGCAAAGGAAGAAGAAACTGGTATAAATAAAGAATGGGAGGCTATAAGAGATACTATTAAATTGTCAGCATCAGAAAGCATTGGTTGTTTAAAAAAGAGGCAAAACAAGAAATGGTTTGATGAGGAATGTGCCGACATTGTAAAGAAAAGAAAGCTAGCAAAAATGAAATGGTTACACGAGCCAAATGAGGTAAATTTAGAGCAATTGGGTAGTGTTAGACGGGAAACCACCAAGTTACTAAAGAGTAAAAAGAGGGAATATTTGAGAGAGAAGATTAATGATCTTGAAATGAACGCAAAAAATAGGAACATTAGAGAATTATATCAGGGAATTAGTATAGAGAAGAAAGGGTTTCAGGCTAGAACAAACATAATTCGGAATGAAAATGGGGATATGATTGCAGATTCTAAGAGTATATTAAATAGATGGAAAAGTTACTTTAATCAGCTATTAAATGTACATACAGAACAAGATATTGAGGAGGATAACTTACAGACAGCAGAAATGCTAGTCGCAGACCCAAGTGCATTAGAGGTTGAAATGGCAATTGAGAAATTGAAGATGTATAAAGCATCAGGTTCAGATGAGATCCCAGCAGAACTGATAAAATCAGGGGGAGAAAAATTGATGGACAAGATACGTTGGTTGCTTAGTATGATTTGGGAAAAAGAAGCTCTTCCAGATGAATGGAAGGAATCAATTATCGTACCAATTTATAAGAAAGGAGATAAAACTGATTGCAACAACTACAGGGGCATCTCATTACTTTCAACTTCGTACAAAATTCTAACAAATATATTAGTAAGCAGACTTACTCCCTATATTGATGACATTCTAGGAGATCATCAATATGCATTTAGAAGAAACAGGTCTACAACAGATCAGATTTTTAGTATAAGACAGATTTAGAAAAGAAATGGGAATATAATGGTACTGTACATCAACTATATGTAGACTTCAAAAAAGCATATGATTCAATTAAGAGGGAGAAGTTATATAGTATCCTGCTGGAGTTCGGAATTCCTAAAAAGTTAGTTAGACTTATACGAATGTGTCTAAATGGCTCAAAGAGTAGGGTGCGTGTAGGCAAACAGTTTTCAGACACTTTTGAAATCCAGAATGGGTTGAAGCAAGGAGATGCACTATCTCCTCTACTATTTAATTTTGTACTAGAGCATGCCATTAAATCTTTAGAGAATGAGGAAGGCTTACAACTCAATGGTATTAATAAGCTGTTAGTTTATGCTGATGATGTAGTACTACTGGCCGATAGCGAGGAGATACTAAAGGCCAACACGCACACACTATTGAGTAACACTAAGAAATTAGGACTGGGAGTAAATATCAGTAAAACTAAATATATGGTCACACGTAGAAATTCAGTATATAATGGAAATGGACAGCTAATGACAAATGAGGGAAATTTTGAGGAAGTGGCTGAATTCAAATACCTAGGAACAATAATCACAAATAGGAATGAGATGCACAAAGAAATTAAACATAGGCTCAATTCTGGAAATGCATGCTATTATGCATTGCAGAGACTTTTGATGTCCCAACTCCTTTCAAAAAACGTTAAGCTGAAAATATATAAAACTATTATCCTACCAGTTATATTATATGGGTGCGAAACATGGACTCTTACTTTAAGGGAGGAAAGGAGATTACGAGTATTTGAGAATAAAGTTCTTAGGAAAATTTTTGGACCAAAGAGAGATGAACAGACAGGTGAATGGAGAAGACTACATAACAATGAACTACATGGTCTTTATAGGAAGCCAGATATAATAAGAACAGTTAAGTCTCGTAGACTGCGATGGGCAGGACATGTTGCGCGTATGGGGAATGAAAGACGTGCATGGAAACTTCTTGTAGGAAAGCCAGAAGGAAAACGCCCTGTTGGTAGACCAAGAATGAGGTGGGAGAACAACATTAACTATGATTTGAGGGAAGTAGATTATACAGGGAATGATTGGAAACCATTGGCTGGGGATAGGGATGTATGGAGAGCTTATGTCCTCGCGGCCATGAACCTACGGGTTTGATAGTGCCAGTGAGTAAGTAAGTAAGTAATTAATTTATTATTAATTATAAGTAGTATTATAATACAGTTATTATTATTATTATTATTATTATTATTATTATTATTATTATTATAGATTTTCCAAATTTTTCAGTTTCTATTTTACGTTTGGTTTATATTTATAAAGTTTGAAAAAATGGCTAATTAACTTGCGAAATCTGTTTACAAAACATAGTCTGAGAAATAATGTAGATGTCGCAACAATCTACTTGTCATTCTCCGCCTTCGCAAAAATCAATAAGTAGCTCAATGGCTTTGTTAATATTTCAATCGAATTTACATATTATTTTTAATATTTACACAAAAAACTATCAAAGCTGCATAAAAAATAAATATATTCAGTCAATTTAAAAAAAATAAGCTATTCAAAAATAATATTAAAACATCTGAGAGCAATTACATAGAGCATATATTTTATTTTAAACATCAAAGTTATTGAAATATTTCGTTTCCATGTTAATTGACGATCTGTTCATATCGTCAGAACTGCGTCAAGGTGACACGAAAACAACGCCACTTAGCGATTGTGTTTTGTTAATTTGCAACACTGTAGGCGTACCTTGGATAAACCAGGCGCTTGTCGTGTATAAATCTTTGTACATTCAACATGTAAGAATTGTGATAATTATTAAAGCGTGCGTGGAGTGTTTTAATGCGTGTGAAATGGACGCAAGAGCTTTGTATTTGTCCTCAATTGAACACAAGGTTAGTAATTTATATTATTTGATAAATTATATAAAAATGAACATCTGCGAATCCGTCTTTTATGAACTCAAAAACTATTTGACGGAGTTGAATGGTGTTTTTACCATCATTTAGATACTTTTTTGGGAAAATTTACGTATATAACATATGCTCTGGTCCTATAGTACATATGGTAATAAGAAATAAAAAAAGTGGATCTGTGCACTGAAAAGTCGTTTTTTGGATTCCTAAATTGTTTATTTTGTCTAAACCATAACAAATACACCATATTTGAATATCTAAAAACATCTTCAAAAACGTCCACGGCAGCATATGCCTATCTTTCACGGATAACTCATAAAAAAATTATTCTTTCAAAATTAGATTAAAAGTAAGGATTTAATTACTAAGACTTTTCCTACAACACAATGTTAGCGCTATAATATTATTAACTGTTCAACAAACTACAGAAAGTACATATTTTGATTTGATATTTCCTTCTAAACATTTCAATAAGTTGTTTATATATAACCTGTGTCCATGCGAACAACGTCATGGATCCAGTTAGTAGAAAATAATATACCATATTATTATATTGATTAAAATTGAATAAGTTGTTAAACTCTTTGACTTCACACATAAATTAGATGTCCGATCCCATCAGCACATAGTCCTTTATATCCCTCCTATCACTCAAAATACAGGGTGGACCGCTCGAATGGACCTAATTTCAATTGCTTGTTACTGGCAAACGGTTGAAGATAGAAACTTAAAACAACGTTCATAGTACAGAAAAACTCACCAAGTTTCGAATCCTGTCGGTAGATGGCACAAAGATACGTTTCTCGTTCTTAGATTTAATTGTTTGTGAAAATGGCGACTCCGCAGATGAAAGCGCAAGCTGGACCTAATTTCAATTGCTTGTTACTGGCAAACGGTTGAAGATAGAAACTTAAAACAACGTTCATAGTACAGAAAAACTCACCAAGTTTCGAATCCTGTCGGTAGATGGCACAAAGATACGTTTCTCGTTCTTAGATTTAATTGTTTGTGAAAATGGCGACTCCGCAGATGAAAGCGCAAGCTGTTTTGTGGTATGCGGAGTTTAAATCAATCATTAGAGTTCAAAGGGAGTTCCGGCGTGTGTTTAACCGTGATGCTCCAACTGCTAGAAGCATAAAGAAGTGGCGTGATACATTATTAGCTACAGGATCTGTGTTGAAGAAGCATGGTGGTGGTCGCAGAGCATCCGATGAAATGGTAGCAAATGTTCAAGCCGCATTTGAGCGAAGCCCCCGGAAGTCATTAAGAAGAGCTTCGCGGGAACTTCAAATACCAAAATCGACATTACAACGGATTGTCCACAAACGCCTCAAACTGCACGCATATAAAGTGCAGTTAGTGCAACGTCTGGAGCCGAATGACATGCCGAAACGAGTGGAATTCGCCAATACGATGCTGGACCGTCTCGGCGCTGATCCTGACTTCATGACCAAGATTTTCTTCTCGGACGAAGCCACTTTCCATTTGTCAGGCAAGGTAAACCGGCATAATGTGCGGATCTGGGGATCGGAGAATCCTCACGCTATTCAAGAGCATGTTCGTGATAGTCCGAAGATGAATGTTTGGTGCAGTTTGTCACATAATAAGGTCATTGGACCGTTTTTCTTCGCCGAGAAAACTGTTCGTGGTACCACATATCTTGACATGCTGGAGCAGTTTCTTCTTTCCACAAATTGAACAACTGCAGCCTAACATCGTTTTTCCAGCAAGATGGTGCTCCTCCCCACTGGTCCAATGAAGTTCGTACGACTTTGGACAACATTTTCCCTGGCCGTTGGATTGGTAGGGGAGGACCAATCGCGTGGCCCCCGAGATCTCCCGATTTAACACCACTGGATTTCTTTTCTCTGGGGCTATGTCAAAGATAAAGTTTACACCACCCCAGTCAAAGACCTTCGTGATCTTCGTGAGCGCATCATAGAGGCTATTGAGAACATTCCAGAAGACATACTCCAACGTACTTGGCAAGAAATTGTTCATCGCTTTGATATCGTCACAGTGACTGCTGGGGCTCATATAGAGATGTGGTGATCTGGATATCAAAACTTGGTGAGTTTTTCTGTAATATGAACGTTGTTTTAAGTTTCTATCTTCAACCGTTTGCCAGTAACAAGCAATTGAAATTAGGTCCATTCGAGCGGTCCACCCTGTATTTTTAAGTTTCTCTTGCTAAAATACAATTATTAACAGAAAAATCTCACTAATATTATTTTATAACAATTAACAACATGTTTTTCCATTAAAAAATAGCTGCATGATATGTATAGGAAGCCAGATATAATAAGAAGAGTTAAGTATCGTAGACTGCGATGGGCAGGACATGTGGCGTATGGGGAATGAAAAAGGTGCACGGAAGATTCTTGTAGGAAAATCAGGGAAAACGGCCAGTTGATAGATCAAGAATGAGGTGGGAGAATGACATTATCCATTATTTGAGGGAAGTTGATTATACAGGAGATGATTGGAAAATATTAGCTCGAGATAGGGATGTATGGAGAGCTTACGTCCGCGCGGCCATGAACCTATGGGTTCGATCGATAGAGCCAGTGAGTTAGTTATTTAATAAAAATAGTATTAAGATTTATCAATATGTTTACCTAATGTCTCATATATATATATATATATATACACTTACTCTTACTATAAGAGATCTGTGAGACTCGACTCCTACACCATTAAATTGGCAATCGTTGGTGTTCTGCTTGAAATTATTTACTACCCTACTGTTAAAATAATATTGGGCTAAACTTTCAAACATGTGACAAGACTTTTAAGTACCCTAATAGACTCCTGTCAAATGTTTACTCTTAGGGTTTAATTTTTAGAGTTATTTACTATCGTTTACAATGATTTTTTTCATGTTTTCTAACGATTATTTGGATATATTGAATATTGCGATATTGAACTACTGCACATACGAACCGTAAAGATGTGGGAGCCATATTTATTTTAAATAATGTTCTATGTAACTAACAAAGTCCATAAGATTGTTCCAGTGAAGCACACGTGGAGTAGGGCTATGCACTAATTAAATTTACACATACATGCCTACTTCAGAACTTATGATTTACACAATTTTTGGGCGTTGCATTCTTTCACTTAAATTTCGTTAGGTTAGCTTTCAGTTTGGTCGGTAACGTGAGTTCAAATATCGTGTATGTATGTGTTGGCTGCATCCAGTGATTCTATTAATGTAAACCGCTTCTCGTCTGTTGGCGCATGCGCAAGGTGTATGGTTGGAAACATTTTTCTTTCAACATGTTGGAAGGTATTTTCTTCTTGTAGTTGAGAATGGCACTAGTTTTAATCTGTAATTATGTTAGTTAAACTCATGTAATTCTTACCTTATATTTTGGATATGGATTTCATTCTTCTTTCCTTTTGGTGCGCGAAGATTTCAGTTACTATCATTGAAATAATGATTTGTTTTTCCAGTTAGATACATAGATTTTCACTCTGGTTTTTGTCCACGTGAATCCCCTTCGAAAAAATTACACGGAAAACATAAAAGTGAATTTTCACTAACACACTCGCAAATTCATTTGTTTCTGTTATAAATGTTGCGAACAAAATGTCTAGCGTACGTTTTATCTTGACTTTTTACCGACATGTTTATGTTCAAATCTCGCACAGGAATTCCTAATTATTTAACACACAACTTCTCTTAATAACTTAGAAAGTATATTAATCACTCATTTCTACATATGCACTTCACTTATAAACGATAAAATTATATCAATTAAATAAAAATAAAATGTTTGATTTTCATATTTATTATATAATTCAGTGACAGCTGTTTCAGTACACTGTACCTTCTTCAGACATGTTAACAAATTATGAATTGTGTTCCAACTGATCTAAGCAACAATACAACAATATTTATTTAATTTTTTTAATTTAACAAAGGGGATTCATTCAAATCAAGTTGAGAATTTAACAGTTTGTTACTACTTTTAAATTTATTTATTTCTACAGCCTACAAAAGATCTAACTTCTTAGCCTTATCACAAATATGTAAAATTTCAAAATTTGGATCAAAACAATGATTAAATTGGAATAGGTGGTTAGCATATTTTGAATTTTCTACATTTCTGTTATATGCTCTCATGTGTTCCTTTATCCGAGAGATATAAGGTCTACCAGTTTGTCCTATATAGACATTGTCACATGTGCCACACTTCAATTTATATGTACCTGATAATTTTTCTTTTTTTGTTTTGGTTTTATTGTTTTTTATGATATTTTGTAGAGTTTTATTAGTTTTAAATGCCACATTAATGTTCAACTTTTTAAAGTGTTTAGATATTTTATTTGAAAGTGGGTCTATTGTATGACATTACGACATATTTCTTTGTTTTCTTTGGGTAAAGGAAAAACTTTGTTAATTGCTTTTTTGTAATGAACCTTCATAATTAAACATTCTATAATTTGAGGGTCGTAGCCATTATTAACAGCCAATTGTTTAATAATATTCAATTCATTATTATATTCCAAGGGTGAAAGAGGGATATTCAAAAGTCTATGAATGTAACTATTAAAGGCTGCCATCTTATGAGTATATGGGTGAAGAGAAGAACTATGGATAGTGGTATCAGTATGAGATGGTTTGTGAAAGATACCAAACTCAAACTTATTATCAATGTGTTTTATTGATAAATCCAAGAAATTTATACAATTATTTGTTTCTAATTCCATTGTGAAATTAATACTTCTTTGAATGTTATTAATAAAATTTAAAAAGGAATTCAATTGTATTTTGGTTCCTGTGAAGCCTGCTATGACATCATCTACATACCGATACCAAAATAGAACATTTCTAGCTAATACATTCTTAAGTATGGTTTGTTCTAAGTCATCCGTAAAAATCTCTGCCAAAAGAGGGCTCAACGGATCACCCATAATCAAACCATCTTTAGCTATGTACAATTTGTTATTAAATTCAAAGTAATTTTGATGTAAAGCATGTTTTAAGAGTGTGTAATATTTCTTCAACTACAAAACCATTCACTTTATTAGTTAGTAACATTCTATTAATAATCTCTATTACATCAACAGTAGGTATACTCGGAAACAGATTCTTTACATTAAAAGAAACTAAAATTAAGTTATTAGGCAAATCAATATTCTTTATATTGTCAATTAATTCAATAGAGGTTTTTTATACTGTAAATTGGATTGAACTTGGTATTAGATGAAATTATATTTATTAGCTTTTTAGACATTTTGTATGATGGAGAACATATGAAGGATACTACTGGTCTAATAGGATAATTTTCCTTATGTAATTTAACTAGGGAGTACAGTTTGGGTGGTTGGGGATTCATTTGTATTATAGAGTATTCAAAAAAGTTATTAAAAATTATACTATTTTTATAAATATTTATAATTTCTTTTTGATATTTCTCTGTTGGGTCTTTATCAATAATTTGAAAATTATCTGAATTTAGAAAATCTACAGTTTTAGAGATATAATCATCCTTATTTAAAGCTATTAAAGTTTGTCCTCTATCTGCTCGTGTAATAACAATATCATCATTTAAAGTTTTCTTTTTTATATCTTTAGCTATCTGATTATAGAATGCATGCCTTGATATTGTTTTCTGACCATCCTTGATCATTTTTGTGAGAGCATATTTTTCTGACTCAACATTAACTGGTTCAGATAATGTATTATTATCTTTTAAAATCAATTCACATTCCACACCTAAATTTTGTAGTAGAATATTACTATTGTCAACATTAAAATTAAATTTAAAACCCTTATTTAACAAGTCAATTTCATTTTTAGTAAAATTAGTGTCAGAAAGAAGTATTTCTTAATTAAAAAAAAACTCTCAAAATTACATGGAATTAAGAAATCCAGTGAAGTTACTAGTTTATCCAAACACAGTGACTGGACTCGCTGGTTCCTAGTTGTCAGGATTCCAGTTCCATCAGCTCAGGATAAACACATTATATGTAGAGAGAGGAGAGTATCAAGTCATATAGAAGATATTAAATAATGTGACGAAAATTTATATGAACCATGAAATAGTAAATTAACGATAAATGAACTACTACATGTTTTCCGTTCATTTGAGTGTAAGCTAATTTAGAATTTAAAAAAATCCACTTTAGGCTACTAGCTGTCACTCTTTTATTATTCGCTTCTACCACTAACCAACTTTCTATCTCAATTCAAGTTATCCATAAAATTCTATACAATTCACACTATATTCCAACGTATTTTAAATACAACTCTAAGCCTGTTTTTCAGCGAGATTCGAAACTTGGACTTCTGATATATAGAACCACTCCTTAAAGGTGTTGGCTAATTTGCCAATTTGGAAAACTAATATTTTCATTAGCCTTAATTTTTATGGGTTTTTCGGAAAATTAATTTAAATTTTTTTTCAAGACACATAAATTATTCCTAGTATTGAAAAATGATTAAGTATAAAATAGCAAAGAAAATTCAGAAATATATATATCCATCCATGGTAATTCTGCCCGAAGGCAGGTCCTTCACTGCAATCATAGCATCATACTATGCTTGCAGCTTTACTAGGGAATTATAGGTGTGGTAGCTTCCCGTTGCTTTCCACACCGGTGAAGGATGATGATGATGATGACGATAATGATAAGGATGATGATGATGGCCATATGATTTCGGGGACCGTTTGGACCTTAAAGTTTTTCTGTCATTCGTCTTACAGGTGAGGAAAACCCCCGATAAAAACCTCACCCAGAAAAACTGCCCGGACCGGGGATCGAACCCGGGCCCGCTGCGTGACAAGGCAGCGCGCTACCTCGTGACCACAGCGGTGGACATATATATATATATATATATATATATATATATATATATATATATATATTGATGATGTAACTATTACCTTATAGCCATTGTTTGTCATCAACATTCATATTTTGTATTTATAAAGGAGAAAGAGCAATTTTTAATGTTTATTTTCTAAATGAAGAAATATAAAAATGTAACTGATATGTGACGTAATAACCAATGTTAAACAGAAATTATTAATGTGATGTTAGTGTGAGATATTAACAGTTTTTTCTCACCAATGTTTGTTAATGTGAAGGAATCCTCATATTATTTGTGGAATATTAAAAAAACTTAACAGAAATATGGATCTTACTAATTAACCACCGCTGTGGTCTCGAGGTAGCGTGCTGCCTTGCCACGCAGTGGACCCGGGTTCCATCCCCGGTCGGGGCAGTTTTTGTGGGTGAGGTTTTTATCGGGGATTTCCTCACCTGTAAGTCAAATGTCAGGAAAACTTTAAGGTCCAAACGGTCCCCGAAATCATATGGCCATCATCATCCTTATCATTATCATCATCATAATCATCATCCTTCACCGGTGTGGAAAGCAACGGGAAGTTACCACACCTACAATTCCCTAGTAAAGCTGCAAGCATAGCATGAAAATGTTATGATAGCAGTGAAGGACCTGCTTTTGAGCAGAATTACTATGGAAATGGTATATTATAGAAGTGAGTCGATGTGTATTAACTGCGAGGCACATGGTTCAAAATTAGGATTTTGTTTGTATTTTGAAAACCAATATGAAAGGGTTCTTCGCGCGGCTTAACTCTCAAATTCCGCGGCAAACCGCAAGAATTCGTGAAAATATTAACTAAAACTGAAATATACATTGAGCCATATTTAAAACAACAAAAACAGTGACATCATTCGATACAATGAATGTTAAACATAGTTCAAATGAACGGATTCTTATGTCGTCCGTGCAACGTTTCTGCATAATTACCAAATATTTAGCTGTTAACAGCCCATCAACAAACAAACGTTAGTATTCATGCCGGAGGTTAAGTTTGTGTTTCCAATATCAGAAATGATGGAAAAGGGATCAACTGTTAGGAGAAACGTGTTAGCAGGTGTCATTTCTACACAACAAATTCCTAAACAAGTACTTAATGATCCTCCAAGTTGGGGGTTGGTTGTTAGACCAGTCTCCGTGCTACAAAACAAATACAAATATTGTGTATAGTCGGGAAAAACATAGTTGAGAAGTATGTAATGATATTATTTCTATTTTACGATATACAAACGCCATTCGCGCCACAATTACTGTCACATTGACAGGTAGCATGTGTCAAGTATATAAGACATGTGATCGTTGAGTGGTGACATTTTTCACTAAACTTGTGAGATACATTTGAAATAACTATTTTTTTACCACTAGTCAAACGTTTACGAGATTTGTGTTTTAAAAATTTAGATGGCGACATAGCAACAGAAGACTCAACACCTTCAGCCATTTTGTTGGCTCAGAATCGACTGAAGCTTGAGTTAAATGCATCATCAATATGTAATAAACTTGCTGTAATTATTGATTAGGTATATTTTTGAATATTTTCTATGTTTTGAATATTATTATTTTCATTGAGGAAGAATAACAGTATATTCAGAGGAGATATTTTTAATTTAATGAAGGGAACTACTTTTTCGCGTACTTATTGCTTCTACAATGTACGTCGGTGTCGATAACCAATGAAAAGCGATATAGTCACATGGTTTTGTTTTGATGAGGATCACTTTAAGAACGGATGGCCTTTAAGAAGAAGAAATGTAGGAAGATCCAGTAAAATATGGACAGACCAAATCTAATATGAGATTGGGACATACTTTAAGGTGTAATCCTTGATTATGATAATGATATAACAGTAGCTGGTTTATGTGTGTTTCTTGGAGGACTTTTAATACAGTTTGAAAAACTCCAGTTGTGCAAAACTGTAAGATGCTAAGTTCCAGTTGCAATTTAAACAAAGCAGATGTATTTCCATTGATCGAGTAACAATTTTACCTTTGAGAGTGTAATAAAATGTAGTTCCCCCTCTAACACTCGAAATAAATAAAATAAAAATATATATTATCTAGCAGACGTCTATAAAAGTTATATGGGAAGTTTTCAAAATATATAATCACAATTTTAATACATTAAATAAGCATTGTTTTATTATTACGCATGCGCAATGTAGAATACATTGGAAATTCATGTATTGACTTAGGCTTTCACGGCCGGAGTTATTATGATGAAGATTTCCGGGCTGTTGGTCATGATCTTGAGGCTTGAAGTTCCCCGGCGTGCTCAAGGGTTGTCTCTACAGCACACAAATATTATTCAAGATCATTGGAAATTCAGTTGTTCAAAATGACCACTTCTGTATCAGAGAGAAATAACAAACAGTTTAGTGAAAAATATCCCGCATCATCAATTGAAAACGAGGTGAAAATAGTAGCAACATTTAGAGGCGAGTCAGCATACATTCTACTCGTAATGAAATTGTAAGTAAAGCATATTTATCGATGTGAAGGAAACATCTAAATAGGTGACCCAAAAATATTTTTATATAATTACTCGATCGGAAATTTTCTGCATTAGAAAACTGGTTACGCTCTCAACACTCCACTTTTGCAGTTTTTAAATTACGAGATATTTTTTATTTTTGGTAAAAACACGAAGACTGTAGACTACCTAACTTGATCGGAATATTCTCGATATGCACCGGATTTTCTATATTACAAATCCCGGACATATTCACTGCAATTAATATTTGCAGTTTTCAAAATTTAGAAGGTTTTTGACTTTTTGGAAAAATACCAAGAATATAGCTTCGGATTTCCTCCTTCGGGAAATTTTCGATTTAGATAGTATTTTATATAGTTTCCTTTTTTTTAATGTCAAAATTTTCGAGGTATTGAAAACTGCAAAAATCAATCTAGAGGGTGTGTCATGGATTATAATGAAAAAATTACAGTCTACATTCAAAATTACACAACTGAGTTTTAAAAGACTATGGTTTCTTTTTACAAATTAAAATTTTCGAAATCTTGAAAACTGCGAAAAAAAAATCTACAGAGTATTTCCGGGATTTATAATGCAAAAATCAGCTCTAAATCCAAAATTTCAAAATTGAATTTTTCAAGGTTTGGTGTTTTTCCAAAAAAGTCAAAATTTTCGAAATTACGAAAAATCTAGAAATACTATCTAGTGGGTGTGTCCGCGATTTCTAATCCAAAAAATCCGGTCTAAATCCAAAATTTCAAGGCTATAGACTTGGTGTTTTTCCAAAAAAAATCAAAATTTTCATAATTTCAAAAAACAGCAAAAATATAATCTCGAGCGTGTGTCCGGGATTTCTAGCAGTAAAAATCCGGTTAATATCCAAAATACGAGTATGAAAATTAAATTTCGTGTTTTTCCAAAAAAAAAGTGTAAACATTTTCAAATTTCAAAAACTGAAAAAATACTATATCCAGGTTGTGTTCGGGATTTCTAATGCAAAAAAAATCCTGTCTAAATCCAAAATTTTAAATTTGAGTTTTCCAAAGCTATAGTCTTAGTTTTTTTCCAAAAGTGTAAAAATTATCGAAATATCAAAACCTGCAAAACTACAATGTAGAGGGTGTGTCCGGGATTTGCTAATGCAAAAAAAAAAACCGGTCTAAATTCAAAATTGAATTTTTCCAAAAAACGTCGACATTTTTGAAATTAAAAAAATGCAATCTAGAGTGTGTGACAATTATTTCTAATGCAAAAATCTGGTCTAAATTCAAAATTTCAAAATTGAGTTTTTCCAAAAAATGTCAAAATTTTCGAAATTTCAAAAACTGCAAAAATACTATCTAGAGGGTGTATCCGGGATTTATAATGCAAAAAAGCCGGTCTAAATCCAAAATTTCAAAATTCAGTTTTCCGAGACTATATATGTTTCTCTAAAGAATGTCAAAATTTTCGAAATTTCAAAAACTGCAAAAATACTATCTAGAGGGTGTATCCGGGATTTATAATGCGGAAATTCCGGTCTAAATCCAAAATTTGAAAATTGGGTTTTATAAGACTGTAGTTTTCTGTTTTTCCAAAAAAAATTCAAAATTTTCGAAATTTCAAAAACTGCAAAAATAATATCTAGATGGTGTAATCGGGATTTATAATGCAAAAAATCCGGTCTAAATCGAAAATATCAAAATTGATTTTCTCAAAAATATAAGTCTTTGCGTTTATCCAAAAAATGTCAAAATTTGCGAAATTTCAAAAACTGCAAAAATACTATCTAGAGGGTGTATCCGGGATTTATAATGCAAGAAATCCGGGCTAAATCCAAAATTTCAAAATTGAGTTTTCCAAGACTATATTCTTTGTGTTTTTCCAACAATCTCAAAATTTTCGACATTAAAAAACTGCAAAAATACTATCTACAGGATGTATCCGGGATTTATAATGCAAAAAACCCGGTCCAAATTCCAAATTTCAAAATTGATTTTCTCAAGACTATAGCCTTTGTGTTGTTCCAAGAAATATCAAAACTTTCGAAATTTCAAAAACTGCAAAAATGCTATCTAGAGGGTGTATCCGGGATTTATAATTCAAAAAATCCAGTCTAAATCCACAATTTCAAAACTGGGTTTTCCAAGACTATATATAGTCTTTGTATTTTTTCAAAAATTGTCAAAATTTTCGAAATTTCAGAAACTGCAAAAATACTATCTAGAGGCTGTATCCGGAATTTATAATGCAAAAAACCCCGGTCTAAATTCAAAATTGATTTGTCAAGACTATAGCCTTTGTGTTGTTCCAAGAAATGTCAAAATTTTCGAAATTTCAAAAACTGCAAAAATACTATCTAGACGGTGTATCCGGGATTTATAATGCAAAAAATCCGGTCTAAATCCAAAATTTCAATATTGAGTTTTTGCAATACTATAGGCCCTATATAGTCTTTGTGTTTTTCCAAAAACATGTCAACATTTTCGAAATTTCAAAAACTGCAAAAATAATATCTAGAGGGTGTATCCGGAATTTGTAATGCAAAAAATCAGGTCAAAATCCAAAATTTCAAAATTGAGTTTTCCAAGACTATACTCTTTGTGTTTTTCCACAAAAAGTAAAAATTTTCGAAATTTCATTAACTGAAAAAATACTATCTACAGGGTGTATCCGGGATTTATAGTGCAAAAAATCGGGTCTAAATCCAAAATTTCAAAATTGAGTTTTCCATGACTAGAGTCTTTGTGTTTTTCCAAAAAAATGTGAAAATTTTCGAAGTTTCAAAAACTGCAAAAATAATATCTAGAGGGTGTGTCCGGGATTTATAATGCAAAAAATCCGGTCTAAATCCAAAATTTCAAAATTTCCAAGAAATGTCAAAATTTCCAAAAAATGTCAAAATTTTCGAAATTTCAAAAACTGCAAAAATACTATCTAGAGGGTGTATCAGGGAATTATAATGCAAAAAAACCACAAACTACAGGAAATAATGGTAAACTGGAGTATGAGCGTCAAACATTTAATTCAAAATGAAATAAAAACCGCGACACAGCATAATGAAATTAAAAACGCAACACAAGAAACAGGAGAAGAAGAACACTCCCACCCCTCCATAGAACGAAACGAAGTCCCGATATCAATCAACAGAGAAGAGGCTCCATGGACAGAGGTTGTAAGAAGAGGCGTGTACCTAAGACGGCAAACTATCCGACACCTACAATCATCGGCACCAATACAGCCCTAGAAACACACACACAACAGCAGCTGGAGAGGAAACTACAAGCGGCATGCCGTAGAGCCTGGCTGTACATCGGACGCCTTCACCAAAACACGACCCGTGAGAAGGTAGAAAAACACCTGAGAAGACTAGAGATCAAAGAAATCCTGGAATGCGAAGAAATCCAATCGAGAGGTTCCTTGAAAGCATTCAAAGTAGGAATACCACTCAAGGACCTACAGAAAATCACCAGCCCAGAATATGGCCGGAGGGGGTAGTAGTCAGACGTTATCGTCTTTTTCGCTCCCAAGGCAGGGGGCACACTACCACAGTAATGGTAACCAAAAGTGACGTCTTGAAATAATGTTGTGGAATGTAGAAGGGCTGAAATCTGTTATTGACATGACCCCCCTATGCACACTCCAAGATAATGACATTTTATTCTTCACAGAAACACTCAGCACAGAAGACATAAACATACTAGTCTTCTACGGAATCCATTCCCCAGCTAAGAAAGGAGAAAGAGGACGACCTTCAGGGGTCTAAGCTGCTACATAAAACCCCACCTGCAACCCCTCAGAGTAACGATTGTACAGACAGCACTCTTACGATAGTCACTAGAAGAAGAGCGAACATCGTTGGCGCGTACTTCACTCCTAACACCGAACCCGAGGTCATCATCGATGAATTAGGAAGGGCACTAGAAAACACAGAAGATAGCAACCTACTTTCCTGGTAGGCGATCTTAACTGTAGAATAGACAAATGGGACACAAAAACACAAGCGGGTTACCGACTTTCTTTGGGACTACGGGCTAATACTGTTAAACCAGGAAAAGGATTACACATATGTGGCACCAAACGGGAGGAGCACAATCAACCTGGTCTTCACGAACGGCCGAGGTGACGCTGAGGTGAATGTGGAAAATGTCACAATTAGGAAACACCTCCCTGTTATAACAAAATTCCATGCCAGTGCAGGAACACAAGAACCATTAGGGACATATTTCAAACCGTCAATTTCAAGATACATAGACGAAGAAAGATGGGAAACAAACAAAGCAGAGCTACCAAAAATAGTGGACATGATGAGGCAGGGGAACTTAGACGAGGCAACTGCTGCTCTGAATGACATAATAACACACTCCACCAGAGAACTGCCCAGATCGAAACGCACCGCGAAGCCATGGTTCGACGAAAATTGTTACGTAATGAGGCAAAAGGACACTACAACTCCTCCATGCTGCTAGGGAACACGGAGGTGATGCACTGACAGAGTAGACGCCGTAGAGCGTGGGAAATACAAATGCCTACTGAAGGAAAAGAAATTAACATACGACCTCCTTGTAGAACAGGAACTAATTGCTGAGGCGGAAATGAAACCTTACAAAATCCTAAGGTCCTCGAAGAAGAAACAGATCGAGCCCCCTCGTAAACATGGAGCGATGGGAATTGCAACTTCAGCAACCTCCTGGGAGAAAGGAACAAAATGTCCAACTCCTTCTCACTACATGCGGAACGCAATCAAACCTCGACCCCATCACCACAGAAGAAGTCACTCAACTAATCATGAACGGAAAGAACAACAAAGCGGGCCGGCCCAGATGGAATATTTGCTGAACACCTGAAAGACACAGTCCGAGACCTGGCGGAACCGCTAGCGTGCCTTTTCAGAGAATGTTTCAAGAATAATTCAATCCCAAAACAGTGGAGGAGCAACTGATAACTGTGCTTTACAAAGGCAAAGGACGAAAGGACGATCCAAATTCATATAGGGGAATAGCTCTGGAAAACGTCATGTTTAAACTTTTCAGCAGACTCATCTACTGAGGCGAATTGAACCAAGATTACGTGCTATCATACCAATGAATCAATATGGCTTCACCCCGGGCAGATCAACGCTACACGCTGTACATGAAATTAAAAAAGAAATAACAACTACCTTGGCGCAACCCACCACCCCTCTGTACGCAATCTTCATAGATTACGCTAAAGCCTTCGATAGCATCAACAGGAATATACTCATTCAAAAGCTAGAAAGCGTACTAGGTAGGACTAGCAATGAACTACAAATAATCGCGTTCTGTGCTAACCGCAAACTCTGTGGCTATACACGACGGCATATACTACGTCGAAAAATATCATCCAGACAAGAGGGGTACTACAAGGAGACCCGCTGAGCCCGATACTCTTTAACGTCATGACGGCGGACATCGGTCAGGTGGATAGACACAAGAGAATGTCAAACTCCTTATTGTACGCCAGATGACATGGCTATCCTCTCCAGGAGTCTAGAAGACCTACAAGCAGCCATGGAGAAGATCAGGAAATGGGCACTAGAAAATTCAATGGTAATAATAGCTCAAAAAAGACCAAAGCTATGAAATTTAGGAGAGGAGGAAACTATCCAAGAGAGATCACCTCACATGCGACGGGTCAACTCTAGAATTCGTTAGCAGCTTCAAATACCTAGGAATAAACATTACAGACCACCGGAACAGTATTCTCGATGCATATACAAGAGCGTGCTACAGCTGCCACAAAAGCCATTTATGACATTCCAAAGTTACGAAACCTATCCCTACCAACGGCAATAGCATTATTCAACATCAAAGTTATGCCGGTTGCCACTTATGGAATCCAGCTAATATGGACATATCTCACAGCCAAAAATTTCATGAAACTTGAAAGCATAAAAGCGAGATTCCTAAAACGGGCTCTTTCAATTTCAAAATTCACAAGACATAGCTATGCCTACATAATAGCAAAGGAGTCTTACTTCATAGAAGATATCCGAAAACACTTCGATCTACCAGAAAACGCAGGCATACAAAAACAGCAATCGAGGAGAGACAGAGAAAAGCCAGAGAGATTCCGAACGAAATCACGGAAACGGAAGCATTAAACACAGACGAATGGAAAAGACCAAATTTTCGACTTCGCCACTTATACACACGCTTCGCCGCTCATGGCTTCCATGGCAAAATATGTCATAAACAAAGTTACCATGAACCCGAGGAGACCTGCATCTGTAAACTCTGTAGCAAACCGTGCCCAAAGTATCACTTAGTGCAGTGCGAAAACAGAACCAAAACAATTCACGAATTAATAGCAAAATGGTAAAACCATGTATATAATATTAGTGTACACATTGTGTTTAATAAATATATATTTATAATGCAAAAAATCCGGTCTAAATCCAAAATTTCAAAAGTGAATTTTCCAAGTCTTTGTGTTTTTAAAAAAAAGTCAACATTTTCGAAATTTCAAAAACTGAAAAAATAGTATCTAGAGGGTCTATCTGGGATTTATAATGCAAAAAATCCTGTCTAAATCCAAAATTTCAAAATTGAGTTTTCCAAGACTAGAGTCTGTGTTTAAATAAATTAATAATAATAATTATCATTGTTACTACCACTATTATTATTATTATTATTATTATTATTATTATTATTATTATTATTATTAAACGAGTGGAGAAGAAAAATAGAACTTTAAGATGTTTAAACATTAAAAATCTGTATATAAATAAATAAATAAATATATAGTTTATTTTTATGTATAAAATAAAACTGCAGACAGAGGAAATATGATTGCCCCAATTTTAATTTGATTCGCTTTATTTCGTAACTTGTATGCACTGGACACTATGTGAAATCTGTTTTGTAAACAAAACTTACAGATGATTGCTGTACCTACAAGAACCGCAGTGTATTGTATACAAAACTGTCCTTGAATCTGATGTATTGGTTGTGCTAGTTTCGTGGTATTCCCTTGAAACACATGTTTACCCATTTGCAGCGTTGTTTCATGGAAAATGTACAATAACGTTAAAAAACGAATGAGTCAGTGATAAAATCTTACTGCAGAAACATAACAAATGCGTTTTCCTCTCTGTATTAATTCTGTTAGTTCTATAATATCTAATCGACTTATCTCTTATACTTCACTGACGCTATCGAACCCGTAGGTTCATAGCCGCGCGGACATAAACTCTCCATACAACCCTTTCCTGAGCTAATGTTCTCAATCATCCCGTGTATAATCTATTTACATCAAAACCTGGTTAATGTCATTATCCCATCTGATTCTTGGCCTCTCTACTATGCGCTGCCCCTCTGGTTTTCCTACAAGAAACTTACATGTCCCTCTTTCATTCATATTATTCGTGTCACATGTCCTGCCCAACGCAGTCTACGTATCTCTTATTATTATATCTGGTTTCCTATGTAGATCATGTAGCTTAGTTGGCCACTACATGTTTCATTGGGTCTGTAAGCTGACCGCATGCCATTTATGGCATATGTAGGGAAATAAGCGTAGCTAAATTGGCTTGGTATAGAACCTCCTAACAAAGGAGAGGCTATCGCTAGACTCAAAGGGTCGTAAAGCTAATAATTAAGTAAATATATAACTTTAAAAAATAGAAAATTAAAATATATCAAACCATAGTTCAGCATTTTTACATATGGTGCTGAAGTTTGGCGAATTCCTATTAGGGAAATGAAAATAATTTTAAGTATAGAAATGGAAGATCAGCTGGAAAATCTAGAATCGATAGAATACGAAGTAAAGAAATAAGGGAAATTATGGGAGGAGCCGGACATCATAGACAAGTACAGGTCGTATGGCAACGTCAAAAGAATGCCAGAGCAAACATTGCCTATAATTATTAAGGAATGGATCCCAATGGAAAGGAGGAAGAAAGGAAGACCAAATAAAACTTGGATAGAAGGTGTGCAAGCGGCTATGATTGTCAGAAGATTGGAGGAAGATCAATGGATGGACAGAGAGGAATGGCGTTTGGTTTCCGGAAGATGGTAGCAGCTGCCATGATACCTGATGATGATGATGTAACTTTTCATGAAACTAGTACCTACATCATTCGTTTCTATTTATTCTAAACTAACTCATTGGCACTATTAAACCCAAAGGTTCATGGCCGCGCGGACATAAGCTCTTCATACATGCCCATTCTGAGCCTATGTTTTCCAATCATCCTCTGCATAATATCTATCTATCTATCTTCGGGTTTTTTACAGCTGCTGCCGTCTTCCCGTGCCAAACCTCCAAAGCCTGCGGTCTTGGGCATCTTCGATGCTTAGCCCTGTAGCTTGCATTATTGTCTTCATGTTTTCCTTCCATGTTAACTTTGGCTCTCCTCTTTTCTTCTCTCTGTTCGGATGCCATTCATATAGTTGCTTCGGCCATCACTCATCTTCCATTCTTAAAACATGTCCTAACCACTTTAATTCCTTCTCCTCAATTCTTTCAATTATGCTTTCTTTTACTTCCATTATGTTTCTAATTTCCTTATTTGTGACATGTTCTAATTTAGACTTTCTGGCACTTCTTCGTAAATGATCCATTTCTAGAGCTATTAGTCTATTCTTGTAGTACTTATTGATTGTCCATACCTCACTTCCGTGCATTGCAACATATTCCACCAATGTTTTACCAACATATTTTTTTGTGTCTTTCCAAATATGCTTATCCCACCAGATGGAATTTAACGATGATATTATTTTGCTACTCAATTCAATTCTATGTTTTATGTTCTCTTTGCCTATACCTTCAATGTTATCCATAATTATTCCCAAATATTTAGTTTGTTTCACTTGCTTTATTCGGATTCCTTCTTCCAATATTAAAATTTTCTCTTTCATTGCTATTTTACTGCCAGATATTCTGCTTTTTGTAAATTTACTGTGAGACCCCATGATTCATATGTGTTTTGCAACCTTTTTATCATGAATTTCATATCAAATTTGTCTTGCGCTAAAACCAGTTCATCATCGGCAAATTGTAATGTCAGCAAAAATCTGTTGCCTATTGGGATCCCCATACCTCAAATCATGCATAATGTTATTCTTCTTCTCCACCTCATTATTTGCCTGCCTACTGTGCGCCTTTCCTCTGGTTATCCTACAAGGAGTTTCCAAGCTCCTTTTCCATTCCCTATTCGTGCCATATGTCCTGCCCATCACAATCTACTAGACTTAACTGTTCTTATTATATCTGGCTTCCTATAAAGACCACGTAGTTCACTGTTATGTGGTTTTTCTTTCTCCTTTCCTTTTCTGTTCTTTTCTCACAAAAGATATCGAACTAAATTTTATAACTTATTTGTACTAGAATACAATAGTACATTACGATCCGAGGTTGGGAAGCGTTTTTAACAGAATCGAGGAAATTGTTTTAAAACCGAACGATAGCGAGGTTTTTAATTTCCGAGATTCTGTAAAACACTTCACAAACGTGCGTTGTACATTATTTTTTCGCGATGGTGTTTTCAAAATAATAAATAATAGTAAAATAATATCTTCGTTGGAAATATTTGCGTTCATTATAAACAATTGACTAACGTTAACAATGTGGGCTATGTTTATTAGTTGAAACAACAAGAGGTCGTGAGACCAATTTAGTGTTAAATTGAGGCAAGTATGCATTTATTGTTTTATATTGTTTCAAATAAAGTTCAGTTCATTTAAAATGCAGTGATATGTTTCGTATAATGTATATTAACACTACCTTTTGGATATTTTTTGTATATACATTGTAGGCCTATATAGTATACATAGAGGGCAGTGGTTTACTTCCCACACGCGTGATTGAAATATGTAATATTACAGTACAGTTATTTAAGTTGGCAACCCCGAAATGTAGGAATTTGAACTTCCAATTTTGGTCACCATTGCTGTTGGTAGATACGACAAAACGCAGTATCACTAAAAAAAAGTTTTATTTGTTGGCCCAATATTAAGTTGTAATGATTTTAGAGTGGTGTTTTATTTTCTAAACATTTTTTTCTGTATTGTAGGCCTATGTTTCCCCTTTACAGAGATTTAGGCGCTCTCCCCCTACAGGGAAGAATTTGAACCATACTAATTTGGTTACACTTGTTTTCGTATAGATGTCATTTTGAGTGGTCCGTGGTCAGCGATCCGCCTCATACTGGCATCTAGGAAACCAAGGTAGTACTAGGACGGGAAAATTCGGTAAATTTGCTTAGATGCCTTTTCATTCAGGCTTAAGGATTTTTTACGAGCCTGAAAATCTTCAGACTCGGGACCCACGGCTTAAAGTCCCTCCCGGAGGGCTTGCTCCTTGGATTTTTCCGTCCTAAAAAATTCATCGACCCCGGCCGGGTTTGAACACGCGACTCTCGGGACCAGAGACAAGGAGCATAACCACTAGTCCACCGCGGTCTAAACATATTATAAGAATTTTTAATAGAAAATTTATATTTATTTTTGATCCATTGCTGTAGTATCGAGGTACAGGGGGCCAGGTTCCATCCCCTGTCTGGACAAGTTTCCTGGGTGAAACTTTTCGTGGTTTTTCTTCACCTATAAGACAAATTTCAAGAAACTTTAAGTCCCAAACGGTCCCTTAACATCATCTGGCCATCATTATCATCACCATCATCATATTCGCCATGTTTAATATCAATGTGTGTGTTGGTCTTAATGTTGTGTTGCCTCGGAGGAAGCCTTGACATTGAGCTGATCACTCATTCGAGAAGGCACTACATGTCCTTGTGTGGTCAAAAAAAGGATGTGTGTGATAACTAACTCACTGGCATTATTGAACCCGTAGATTCATGGTTGCATTAACATAAGCTCTCCATACATCCCTATCCTTAGCTAATGTTTCCAATTATCCCCTGTATAATCTACTTCCCTCAAATCATAATTCATGTTATTCTCCCACCTCATTCTTGGTCTACCAACTGGGCGTTTTCTCGCTGGTTTTTCTACAAGAAGCTTCCATGAACGTCTTTCATTCCCATTCGTGCCACATGTCCTGCCCATCGCAGTCTACGAGGCTTAACTGTTATTATATCTGGCTTCCGATAAAGACCATGTAGTTCACTGTTATGTAGTCTTCTACATTCACCTGTGTGTTCATCTCTTTTTGGTACAAAAATTTCCCTAAGAACTTTATTCTCAAATACTGGTCATCTCTTTTCCTCCCTTAAAGTAAGAGTCCATGTTTCGCAAGTATGTGTGTGATCCCTCTCCCGACAGGTCGTGTCACTGTAAGGCCCGGGTGGCGTGTGGCACGTAAAAGTGCCTGTAAGGTGAGAGGTTAAACTGCGTTAATGAAATGAAATATTTATTTATGAGAGAAATTTTGTTTTTAAGAAATTAATTTTATTATGTTGGTGTTTTCATTTACGGTGTCTAGTTTATTTTTATGTATCAAATAAAACTCCGCCAACACGAAATTTGTTATGTTGTCTCAATTATGTCCGTCGCCATGGCATTGTCGGTAAAGTCCTCACCTTCCAGTCCGGCGACCCGGGTTCGATTCCCGGCGGGGATGGGGATTTTTAATCTCCACCATGGGTCTAGGTTGTGTCTTGTCCTTGTGTCTATATGTGAAAATAACAGAAAATTAAGAAAAAGGTAAAACATGAAAGAAAACAGTGTAAACGAAAAGAGGAAAAAATATATGTTTATTGGGATTGGTTTTAATTTTCATAAGTAATGCCACGAGTGATTTCCAAATTATCGATAAATTCACGACTCACGAAGTGAGGATTTGGAAATCAAGAGTGGCATTTGTTAGGACTATTTAACGAATCAAATTAAGCTGTTTGCTCACAAATCATTGTTTAACTATAGTCATTTTAAAATATTTATATATTTAATGTAAACGGCGATGTTTGAAAACAAATCAGAAATGTGAGGTTATGTTCATTCACTGCACCTTGATCATATTATTTATTGCCAAATAAGAACGCAATATTGTAAGAGTGCACCCAAGTGGAGAAATAATGAAACACATCAAACTATATATCATAATCAACATTACGGGTTATTCATTTATGTTTTAGTAAAAAACTCAGTAAAATCAAGGAATCTTTTCATTATTTGCTATATTCAATGTATTTGTTGGAGAAAAATAATGATTTGAACTGTTCAGAACATTAAAAAGGAGGAGCTTTATTTATCACAAAAGCAGGAGCTGATAAAGAGAAATCGATAAAGAGCAAGATGAAACACGACTGTCATTGGTTGTGAAACAACATTAATTGAAACGTGATTGGTCATTGACTAGCATTTGTGGCATGAGTTGAATAGTCATTATAGACATTAGTTAATTTTCAGTGAATGCATCTGTTTATTAAAATAATATATATTAATTTGGTTGGCTCTGGACGCTACGTGATATCTGTTTCGTAAACAAAACGTATGGATGATTGCTGACTCAGTTATACCTACAACTGCAGTTACATATTGTATATAAAACTGTCCTTGAATGGGATGTATTGAGTTTCGTTTCATGATATTCCCTTAAAGCTGTACAGATGTTTACCTTCTGCTTTGTTTGTTACTCGTGGAAAATGTACAATAACATCAAAAAATGAATTAGCCATAAAAGCAGAAACAAAACTTGCGCATTGTTCTCTCTTTTTTAATCTGTTACTTCTATAATATCTAATTGACTTATCTCTTATAACAAACTCACTGAAACTATCGAACCTGTAGGTTCAGGGCCGCATGAACATAAGCTCTCCATACATCCCTATCCTGAGCCAATGTTTCCAATCGTCCCCTATATAACCTACTTTCCTCAAATCATAGTTAATGTTGTTCTCCCACCTCATTCTTGCTCTACCAACTGGGCATTTTTCCTCTGGTTTTCCTACAAGAAGCTTCCATACACGTCTTTCATTCCCCATTCCTGCCACATGTCCTGCCCATCGCAATCTACGAGACTTAACTGTTATTATTTTTTTTTTCCTGTAAATATGTATCCATTGTTATGTAATCTTCTCCGGAACTTACCCTTAAAATAGCTTTAATCGGGTATAATTGCTAAGCTAATACCTGCATGCGCTGCTACGCCTAAATTAAGGAATATGTTTATACATCTACAACCAGGAGATTGGATAAAAAGTAAAGTAAACTGATCCCACAAAAGACCCGGAGGCCCTTGGGGTAGTAGGAGGTTAAGGATCCCACTTTTTCTAGACAATCGGCACTTTATGTCAGCCGGGTTGTCAGCCCTGCGTGACGGCCGCCTTTACCCCCAGAACAAGTGTCTGGTACTCATTTCCGTTAGAGGCTGAGTCGACCCCAGGGCCATAGTGACGCCAGAGGGTTTGGGTCAGTTTAAAAATCCTGACCCCAACGGGACTTGAACCCTCGACCCTCCGGCTTGTAGCTCAGTGCCTTAACCACTACGCTACGGCGCACATAAGGACGAAATCCTATTTTACGACGACAAAAATAGGATTTTCATTTTTTCTGTAACACCTTGATCATGATCTACAATAATTAGTCCTTTGTATTCGATGTTTTTTCTTCTGTTTTTGCAACACAAAAGAATGTGTAAGCGCTTAAAGTTCTCGAAATTATGACGTATGGAGAAGCCGCTGAATTGCGCTTTTTTCGTTGACGGAGTAACTCCATTTGTTGAGCAGATCATCTACTTTTTTACATGAAGCCAGAAGCCTCAGGTTTGTACTTACGTTTACAATAATTTATAACTTAATAGTTTCAGTGAGTACATTTTTATAACATTTTATTTAACTGTCTATTTTGTAGAAGAGTGAAGAGAAGAAAAGCTGAATTTAACGAGGGTTATCTAAAAAGTTTCGAAGACTTATACCAAGATTTTTTGTTCTTTTAAACTACAACTTATTGTGATTGTTAACAAGTAAACAGTACGTTCCCATTTTCTCCCCTTTGATTATAAGACCGTTATATTTGCAGGTAGGCGCCCAGTACCTAATTGTACGGAAATTAAGATTAAAGACGAGAACTATTCATGGTGTTAAGAACTCTCTACAGTTAAGTGTGTTGAACAATTAGTGAATATATTGGACGAGTTTAGTCTTAGTGAAGTGTCTGAAGAATATAGTAAGAAAATAAAATATTTATTAAAAATGTTGGTTCTGGCAATGTTTGCGAGCTTGTCGAGCGATATAACGATAAACACATCAAGTGGCTCGCGAGCTTGTAAAGTATGTAAAGCCACATCAAGTGGCTTGATTACCTTATGTTCGCGAGCTTGTAAAGTATGTAAAGCCACATCAAGTGGCTTGATTACCTTATGTTCGCGAGCTTGTAAAGTATGTAAAGCCACATCAAGTGGCTTGATTACCTTATGTTCGCGAGCTTGTAATGTATGTAAAGCTACATCAAGTGGCTTGATTACCTTATGTTCGCGAGCTTGTAAAGTATGTAAAGCCACATCAAGTGGCTTGATTACCTTATGTTCGCGAGCTTGTAATGTATGTAAAGCTACATCAAGTGGCTTGATTACCTTATGTTCGCGAGCTTGTAATGTATGTAAAGCTACATCAAGTGGCTTGATTACCTTATGTTCGCGAGCTTGTAATGTATGTAAAGCCACATCAAGTGGCTTGATTACCTTATGTTCGCGAGCTTGTAAAGTATGTAAAGCCACATCAAGTGGCTTGATTACCTTATGTTCGCGAGCTTGTAAAGTATGTAAAGCCACATCAAGTGGCTTGATTACCTTATGTTCGCGAGCTTGTAAAGTATGTAAAGCCACATCAAGTGGCTTGATTACCTTATGTTCGCGAGCTTGTAATGTATGTAAAGCCACATCAAGTGGCTTGATTACCTTATGTTCGCGAGCTTGTAAAGTATGTAAAGCCACATCAAGTGGCTTGATTACCTTATGTTCGCGAGCTTGTAATGTATGTAAAGCTACATCAAGTGGCTTGATTACCTTATGTTCGCGAGCTTGTAATGTATGTAAAGCTACATCAAGTGGCTTGATTACCTTATGTTCGCGAGCTTGTAATGTATGTAAAGCCACATCAAGTGGCTTGATTACCTTATGTTCGCGAGCTTGTAAAGTATGTAAAGCCACATCAAGTGGCTTGATTACCTTATGTTCGCGAGCTTGTAATGTATGTAAAGCTACATCAAGTGGCTTGATTACCTTATGTTCGCGAGCTTGTAATGTATGTAAAGCTACATCAAGTGGCTTGATTACCTTATGTTCGCGAGCTTGTAATGTATGTAAAGCCACATCAAGTGGCTTGATTACCTTATGTTCGCGAGCTTGTAAAGTATGTAAAGCCACATCAAGTGGCTTGATTACCTTATGTTCGCGAGCTTGTAATGTATGTAAAGCTACATCAAGTGGCTTGATTACCTTATGTTCGCGAGCTTGTAATGTATGTAAAGCTACATCAAGTGGCTTGATTACCTTATGTTCGCGAGCTTGTAAAGTATGTAAAGCTACATCAAGTGGCTTGATTACCTTATGTTCGCGAGCTTGTAAAGTATGTAAAGCTACATCAAGTGGCTTGATTACCTTATGTTCGCGAGCTTGTAAAGTATGTAAAGCTACATCAAGTGGCTTGATTACCTTATGTTCGCGAGCTTGTAAAGTATGTAAAGCCACATCAAGTGGCTTGATTACCTTATGTTCGCGAGCTTGTAATGTATGTAAAGCCACATCAAGTGGCTTGATTACCTTATGTTCGCGAGCTTGTAAAGTATGTAAAGCTACATCAAGTGGCTTGATTACCTTATGTTCGCGAGCTTGTAAAGTATGTAAAGCTACATCAAGTGGCTTGATTACCTTATGTTCGCGAGCTTGTAAAGTATGTAAAGCCACATCAAGTGGCTTGATTACCTTATGTTCGCGAGCTTGTAATGTATGTAAAGCTACATCAAGTGGCTTGATTGCCTTATGTTTCGCGAGCTTGTAAAGTATGTAAAAGCCACATCAAGTGGCTTGATTACCTTATGTTCGCGAGCTTGTAAAGTATGTAAAGCTACATCAAGTGGCTTGATTACCTTATGTTCGCGAGCTTGTAATGTATGTAAAGCTACATCAAGTGGCTTGATTACCTTATGTTCGCGAGCTTGTAAAGTATGTAAAGCCACATCAAGTGGCTTGATTACCTTATGTTCGCGAGCTTGTAATGTATGTAAAGCTACATCAAGTGGCTTGATTACCTTATGTTCGCGAGCTTGTAATGTATGTAAAGCTACATCAAGTGGCTTGATTACCTTATGTTCGCGAGCTTGTAATGTATGTAAAGCCACATCAAGTGGCTTGATTACCTTATGTTCGCGAGCTTGTAAAGTATGTAAAGCCACATCAAGTGGCTTGATTACCTTATGTTCGCGAGCTTGTAATGTATGTAAAGCTACATCAAGTGGCTTGATTACCTTATGTTCGCGAGCTTGTAATGTATGTAAAGCTACATCAAGTGGCTTGATTACCTTATGTTCGCGAGCTTGTAATGTATGTAAAGCCACATCAAGTGGCTTGATTACCTTATGTTCGCGAGCTTGTAAAGTATGTAAAGCCACATCAAGTGGCTTGATTACCTTATGTTCGCGAGCTTGTAATGTATGTAAAGCTACAATCAAGTGGCTTGATTACCTTATGTTCGCGAGCTTGTAATGTATGTAAAGCTACATCAAGTGGCTTGATTACCTTATGTTCGCGAGCTTGTAAAGTATGTAAAGCTACATCAAGTGGCTTGATTACCTTATGTTCGCGAAGCTTGTAAAGTATGTAAAGCTACATTCAAGTGGCTTGATTACCTTATGTTCGCGAGCTTGTAAAGTATGTAAAGCTACATCAAGTGGCTTGATTACCTTATGTTCGCGAGCTTGTAAAGTATGTAAAGCCACATCAAATGGCTTGATTACCTTATGTTCGCGAGCTTGTAATGTATGTAAAGCCACATCAAGTGGCTTGATTACCTTATGTTCGCGAGCTTGTAAAGTATGTAAAGCCACATCAAGTGGCTTGATTACCTTATGTTCGCGAGCTTGTAAAGTATGTAAAGCTACATCAAGTGGCTTGATTACCTTATGTTCGCGAGCTTGTAAAGTATGTAAAGCTACATCAAGTGGCTTGATTACCTTATGTTCGCGAGCTTGTAAAGTATGTAAAGCTACATCAAGTGGCTTGATTACCTTATGTTCGCGAGCTTGTAAAGTATGTAAAGCTACATCAAGTGGCTTGATTACCTTATGTTCGCGAGCTTGTAAAGTATGTAAAGCTACATCAAGTGGCTTGATTACCTTATGTTCGCGAGCTTGTAAAGTATGTAAAGCTACATCAAGTGGCTTGATTACCTTATGTTCGCGAGCTTGTAAAGTATGTAAAGCTACATCAAGTGGGTTGATTACCTTATGTTCGCGAGCTTGTAAAAGTATGTAAAGCTACATCAAGTGGCTTGATTACCTTATGTTCGCGAGCTTGTAAAGTATGTAAAGCTACATCAAGTGGCTTGATTACCTTATGTTCGCGAGCTTGTAAAGTATGTAAAGCTACATCAAGTGGCTTGATTACCTTATGTTCGCGAGCTTGTAATGTATGTAAAGCCACATCAAGTGGCTTGATTACCTTATGTTCGCGAGCTTGTAAAGTATGTAAAGCTACATCAAGTGGCTTGATTACCTTATGTTCGCGAGCTTGTAAAGTATGTAAAGCTACATCAAGTGGCTTGATTACCTTATGTTCGCGAGCCTTGTAAAGTATGTAAAGCTACATCAAGTGGCTTGATTACCTTATGTTCGCGAGCTTGTAAAGTATGTAAAGCTACATCAAGTGGCTTGATTACCTTATGTTCGCGAGCTTGTAAAGTATGTAAAGCTACATCAAGTGGCTTGATTACCTTATGTTCGCGAGCTTGTAAAGTATGTAAAGCTACATCAAGTGGCTTGATTACCTTATGTTTCGCGAGCTTGTAAAGTATGTAAAGCTACATCAAGTGGCTTGATTACCTTATGTTCGCGAGCTGTAAAGTATGTAAAGCAACATGAAGTGGCTTGATTACCTTATGTTCGCGAGCTTGTAAAGTATGTAAAGCCTACATCAAGTGGCTTGATTACCTTATGTTCGCGAGCTTGTAAAGTATGTAAAGCTACATCAAGTGGCTTGATTACCTTATGTTCGCGAGCTTGTAAAGTATGTAAAGCTACATCAAGTGGCTTGATTACCTTATGTTCGCGAGCTTGTAAAGTATGTAAAGCCACATCAAGTGGCTTGATTACCTTATGTTCGCGAGCTTGTAATGTATGTAAAGCCACATCAAGTGGCTTGATTACCTTATGTTCGCGAGCTTTGTAAAGTACTGATAGCTACATCAGATGGCTTGATTACCTTATGTTCGCGGAGCTTGTAAAGTATGTAAAGCCACATCAAGTGGCTTGATTACCTTATGTTTCGCGAGCTTGTAAAGTATGTAAAGCTACATCAAGTGGCTTGATTACCTTATGTTCGCGAGCTTGGTAAAGTATGTAAGCTACATCAAGTGGCTTGATTACCTTATGTTCGCGAGCTTGTAAAGTATGTAAAGCTACATCAAGTGGCTTGATTACCTTAATGTTCGCGAGCTTGTAAAGTATGTAAGCACATCAAGTGGCTTGATTACCTTATGTTCGCGAGCTTGTAAAGTATGTAAAGCTACATCAAGTGGCTTGATTACCTTATGTTCGCGAGCTTGTAAAGATGTAAAGCTACATCAAGTGGCTTGATTACCTTATGTTCGCGAGCTTGTAAAGTATGTAAACGCTACATCAAGTGGCTTGATAACCTTATGTTCGCGAGCTTGTAAGTATGTAAAGCAACATCAAGTGGCTTGATTACCTTATGTTCCGCGAGCTTGTAATGTATGTAAAAGCCACATCAAGTGGCTTGATTAACCTTATGTCGCGAGCTTGTAAAGTATGTAAAGCTACATCAAGTGGCTTGATTACCTTATGTTCGCGAGCTTGTAAAGTATGTAAAGCCACATCAAGTGGCTTGTTACCTTATTTTCGCGAGCTTGTAAAGTATGTAAAAGCCCACATCAAGGGGCTTGATTACCTTATGTTCGCGAGCTGTAAAAGAATGTAAAGCTACATCAAGTGGCTTGAATAACCTTATGTTCGCGAGCTTGTAAATGATGTAAAGCCACATCAAGTGGCCTTGATTACCTATGTTCGCGAGCTTGTAAAGTATGTAAAGCGACATCAAGGGCTTGATTACCTTATGTTCGCGAGCTTGTAAAGTATGTAAAGCTACATCAAGTGGCTTGATTACCTTATGTTCGCGAGCTTGTAAAGTATGTAAAGCCACATCAAGGGGCTTGATTACCTTATGTTCGCGAGCTTGTAAAGTATGTAAAGCTACATCAAGTGGCTTGATTACCTTATGTTCCGCGAGCTTGTAAAGTTGTAAAGCCACATCAAGTGGCTTGATAACCTTATGTTCGCGAGCTTGTAAAGTATGTAAAGCCAACATCAAGTGGCCTTGATTACCTTATGTTCGCGAGCTTGTAAAGTATGTAAGCCACATCAAGTGGCTTGATTACCTTATGTTCGCGAGCTTGTAAAGATGTAAAGCTACCATCAAGTGGCTTGATTACCTTATGTTCGCAAGCTTGTAAAGTATGTAAAGCCACATCAAGTGGCCTTGATTAACCTTATGTTCGCGAGCTTTAAAGTATGTAAGCTACAATCATCAGGGCTTGATTACCTTATGTTCGCGAGCTTGTAAAGTATGTAAGCCAACATCAATGGCTGATTACCTTATGTCGCGAGCTTGTAAAGTATGTAAACCACATCAATGGCTTGTACCTTAGTTCGCGAGCCTGTAAGTATGTAAAGCTCATCAGTGGCTTGATTACCTTATGTCGCAGTTGTAGTATGTAAACCCCATCAAGTTGCTTATACCTATGTTCGCGAGCTTGTAAAGTATGTAAGCCACATCAAGTGCTTGATTACCTTAGGTTCGCGAGCTGTAGAAGTTGTAACCACAAATGGCTTGATTAACTTATGTCGCGAGCTTGTAAAGTATTAAAAGCCACATCAAGTGCGTGATTCCTTATGTTCGCGAGCTTGTCAAAATATAAAGCCACATCAAGTGGCTTGATAACCTTATGTTCGGACTTGTAAATATGTAAAGCTCTCAAGTGCCTTGATTCCTTATGGTCCGAGCTGTAAAGTATGTAAAGCCACATCAAGTGGCTTGATTACCTTATTTGCGAGCCACATCAATGGCTTGATTACCGTAGGTGCGAGCTTGTAAAAGTATGTAACACATAAGTGCTTGATTACCTTATTTCGCGAGCTTGTAAGTATGTAAGCCAATCAGTGGCTTGATTACCTTATTTTCGCGAGCTTGTAAAGTAGTAAAACTACATCAAGGGCTTGAATTACCTATTTTGCGAGCCACATCAATGCTTGATTACCTTATGTTCGCGAGCTTGTAAATTAAAGAAAGCTACATCAAGTGGCTTGATTACCTTATGTCGCGAGCTTGTAAAGATGTAAACTCATCAAGTGGCGGATTACCTTATGTTCGCGAGCCCATCAAGTGGCTTGATTACCTTATGTTCCGGAGCTTGTAAGTGTAAGCTACATCAAGTGGCTTGATTACCGTATGTTGCGCGGCCACATGAATGGCTTGATTACCTAATGTTCGCGAGCTGTAAAGAATGTAAAGCTACATCAAGGGGCTTGATTACTTATGTTCGCGAGCAACATGAAGTGGCTTGATTCCTTATTGCGCGGCTGTAAAGTATTAAGCTACTCAAGTGGCTTGATTACCTTAGTTCGCCGCGAGCAAAATGAATTGGCCTTGATTCCTTATGTTCGCGACTGTAAGTTGTAAAACTAATCAAGTGGCTTGATACCTATGTTCGAGAGCAACATAAGTGGCTTGATTACCTATGTTCGCGACTTGTAAGTATGTAAAGCCACTCAGGGCGTGATACCTTATGTTCGCAGCTGTAAGTAATGTAAAGCACTCAAGTGGCTTGATTACCTTATGTTGCGAGCTTGTAAATATGTAAAGCTACAGCAAGTGCTTGATTACCTTAAGTTCGCGAGCCACATGAGTGGATGATTACTTATTTCCGCGAGATTGTAAGTATTAAAAGCTACAATCAAGTGGCTTATTACCTTATGTTCCGAGCCCACATGAAGTGGCTTGAGTACCTTATGTTCGCGAGCTGTAAAGTATGTAAAGCTACATCAGTGGCTTGATACCCTATTTCGCGAGCTTGTAAATATGTAAAACTACATCAAGTGGCTTGATTACCTATGTTCGCGACTTTTAAAGTATGTAAAACACACAAGTGGCTTGATTACCTTATGTTTCGCGGCCAAATGCAGTGGCTTGATTAACCGTATTTCGCGAGCTTGTAAAGTATGTAAGCTACATCAAGTGGCTTGATTACCTTATGTTCGCGCAAGCTTTGTAGAAGTAAGGTAAACTACTCAAGTTGGCTTGATACCTTATGTTCGCGAGCTTGTCAGTAGGTAAAGCTCATCAATTTTTTTGGCTTGATTACCTTATGTTCGGCGAGCCACATGAAGTGGGCTTGATTACCTTATTTCGCGATCTTGTAAAGTATGTAAAGCGACATCAAGTGCTTGATTCCTTATGTTCTCGAGCTTGTACAGATGTAAAGCTACATCAAGTGGCTGATTAAATACCTTAGTTCGCTGAGCTGGTACAGTATGTACGCTACATCAAGGCTGATTACCTTATGGTCGCGAGCTGTACAGTAGAAAACTACAAACATCAAGGGCTTGAATTCCCTTTATGTTCGCGAGCTTGGAAAGTAGTACAGCTACATCAAGTGGCTTTGATTACCTTATGTTCGCGAGCTTGTTAAAGTATGTAAAGCTAACATCAATGGCTTGATTACCTTATGTTTCGCGACTTGTAAAGTATGTAAAGCTACATCAAGTGCTTTGAATACCTTATTTTTTCGCGAGCCACATTAAGTGGCTTGCTTCCTTATGTTCGCGAGCTTGTAAAGTTTAAAGCTACATCAAGTGGCTTTGTACCTTATGTGTTCGCGGAGCCACTGAAGTGGCTTGAATTACCTTATGGTCGCGAGCTCTTGTAAAGTAAATTTAACGCTACCTGCAAGTGGGTTGATTACCTTATGTTGCCGAGCCACATGAAGTGGCTTGATTACCTTACCTTATGTTCGCCAGCTTGTTAAAGTATTTAAGCTCCATCACTTAGCTTGATTTTCCTTATGTTCGCGAGCTTGTACAGTAGGTAAAGCTACTAACTCAAGTGCTTGATTTACCTTATGTTTCGCGATCCCCCCGCTTGTACAATTATGTAACTACATCAAGTGGCTTGATTACTACCTTTGTTCGCGAGCCCACATGAAGTGGCTTGATTACCTTATGTCGCGAGCTTGTAAATAATGTAACTACATCAAGTGGATTGAATTACCTTAGGTTCGCGAGCTTGTAATGTATGAAAGCTACATCAAGTGCAGGG